>NCQS01073302.1:0-10059 GCA_002740445.1 Pachycereus pringlei
AAATGTCCTCAAGAAACACAGCTATGATTACTGAAAGTTCTTCAAAGGGAGCCCTTCTAGCCCAAAAGGTAACAAATTTTATCCTCAGATCTTTAACTTTAATACTGACTATTTTTGTTGTGGTTAATCAAGAGATAAAAGGAAGGATTGTCCAAACGTTAGGAACACCATTGAGACAAAAAGACAAAAAAAATCAAAACAAGGCAAAGGTAGCTATTTGGGGTGATGGTCACTCTAGTGACAAAGAAAGTGAGAATGATGAGGTAGCCAACATCTATGCCACGATGAGTCAGCTATCAGACACTAGGAGAAGGAAGTATTAAGAAAGAGGTAGAATGAATAGTGAAATTGACATTGAACTATTAAGAAAGGAGTTTGAACCATTATCTTCTAAGCAAGTATAAGTTCAAATTCATACTCCTTCAAAAGATGAACTTATTGAACTCGAATGCATCGGGATGAATAGTGAGATTTCTCACCAAGCAAAAGTCAAGTCGCTTACTGAATGAATTAAACTAGAGAAATAAAAAGAAAATATGGAAATTAAAAAACCTTTTAGAGTTGAAGTCTTTGAAGAATTTTAGTAATACACATGGACTTTGAGAAAGAAATTGATGATTTAAAAAAATTAATTGGATGTTGCCTCATACCCCCAGCACTCTCTTTATAACATTCGTGAACATTTCATAAGAAAAGTATACCCTACTGAGGATAAAGTTGAAAATTTGAAAAAGATAGGAACAAAGCTTTCACAAACCTTTTTAGAGTTCACTTTAGAATAAGAGAACCTAGGACGACTGCTTGCCTTTGAACGTGTATCCTTTAATAAAAGAGGTCTTGATCTTGATACTTCAAATGGGAAAAGGTTTACAAGAACTCCTTTAATTGTAAAGAAAAGGGGACAAGAGAAAATTAAGGATAAGCCGGAGACATCTAGAGCTAGTGAGCTAAGAAACCTAGGAAATCCTCAAACAGCATATGCGGAGTTCATAAGAAGAGAGCAAAGAAAGTCTGATCATCCTAGGGGGTATTAAAGAGCGAACAACTTTCAAAGATGTCAAATTTCCTTAAGATATCATGGAACATATCAAGGAATAATGACCCCTTTACGTATCCTTGAATATACCAAAGGATCTAACTTCAAAAAAGGTCATAGCGACTCTGGATATCACATAAGATATCATAGTCACTCAGCCTCTAGAGTTAGATAGAGGAACCTTGGTTATCCTACAAATATTCATAGTCACTCTATCGATAAGAGATACGGCAACTTGAATACTCTTTAGGAAAGGAATCAATAAAAAGATACTAGGGTACCAACAAAAAAATTTTCAACACTTGCTTTCTATCTGTGGGCAAAATTTTCAGTCTACAAAGGGCTAATTTTCCTTTTTGAAAGCTAAAGAGAACACGTGGTATATGGGAAATGAATGTTCAAAATAATAATTAGAAATATATGACTTTTCATAGAAATCTAATGAAAGATCAATGAGAAGTCACATCTGGAGACAAAAGCAAAGGATAAATTATCACTTGTGGTAAAATTGGTAAAAAAATCTTCAAACTTTCTAGAAAATGTTCTTTTCATTAAAGGACTCAAGTTTAATCTCTTAGCATGTCTAAAATGTGGAACAGAAAGAATAAAGTCACATTTACATCATGAAATTATGATGCTATCAACAGTAAAACAACTTAGACTTTCTAAGCCTAGAATTAGTGGTACATATGTTGTATGCTTAGATGAGGTAAGGCTAAAGACTTTTACAGGTCTTAAGATGCATCATGATGAGTGTTGGCTTTGCAATATAAAACTAGGTCATGCAAATATCCACACTATTAGAAAGCTTGCCAAATAAGAGACAACTCGAGGACAACCCAATTAAACATTCACCAAAGTTGGACTCTGTTGTGCATGTGTAGGAGATGAGCATGCCAGGGCACCCTCCAAATAAATTTAGTATGTATCAACTGCTAGCCCTCGAACTAATGAATTGGATTTGTGTCGTCGAATTAGAAGTCAAAATATCGATGGTAGCATATTCAAGCTCAAAATATGATGTTGCTAACCTTATCTCACCTAGCCTCTAACTTTTAATAATGAATAATTTGAGATTTTTATTAATATCTTTTGCTTATTTTATGGGCAATACCAAGGTAAGCAATATTAGAACATTTAAGGCCGAATGGAGTTGGGACACACAAAAAAAGGCTCAAGATTTAAGCTCAAAAATGTTGGGAAAAAGATGAACGCAAATGATGTCGGTCTTAGCATGGTTGCATTGTTCACAAGTTCTGCCCATGCCAACCCATTCCTATATTGTTTTGCTTTTCCAGTAAGTTGGCATTGTTAGCCCTACGAGATGGCACAACCATGCTAAACTATTTTTTCGAGGCATATATAAACGCCTTTCTCCCCCATCTATAATTAGGCAGATTTTATAAAGGTTTTGGTTGAGTTTTAAGGATTAAATTGGGTTCATACAAGTAGACTAAGGTTGGATTTACTTATCATAACCACATTTAAAATAATCAAGTTTGAATCCGATAAATTTTTCATTCTTTATCCTCTTCTATCTTATTGACTTTAAAGTTCATGTTTACTTTATTTTTGATCTATTTGACTCACATCACAAGCGCACGAGTGTTGTAGTAAAGGTTAAATACTGTTCCATGGAGACCAATGAAATCTATCAAGTTTGTGCTATTAAAATGCTTAGTGGATAAAGTAGTCAACTAGACTATTTATTTAAACTAGTGAATCACTACATCGCAAAATTGAGAAATCAATTAATAAAAGACATCTAGGGTTTTTTGTTTTGCCTTCTACTGAGTTAAACGTTTAAACTAAATAAGCGGTTTTCTCAAGTTTGGTTGATCAAAGGATGATAGTCAAACACTACTCAATCTTCATTTTTTTAGAAATAAACTGAAATACTTAAATTAATCTAATCACCATTCTTTCAAGTTTTTTTTTTAATTTCAGCACAAGTTTAAGGTCTTAATTATCAATTTTCCCTATGAACATGGAATTCCCTCTCAAGACCCACAAAGTTAAGCCTAGTCTTACTGATCTAACAGCAGATTTCTCCTTTCAATATTTCACTCTACTATCTAAACACATGCAAGTAAATTGGCCAAATCACTCACATTTAATCAAAGCCAAGGGCCGATCGAATCAAACCAAACAAGATGTAGCATGAGACATGATAAAATTAGGAATCCAACATCATTGTTTTGCTAGCAAATCCCTAGACTAGAAAACCTATTTACCCAAGATTATTAAAACTGGATCAAAAGAATTTAAACTAAACATGAATCAAACTATAAATCAAATAAAAATGAGTTGAAGAAGTGTGTAGAGAAGTGTGCTAGCAACAATGGAGGTCTCCTCAAATGAACCTTAAATCTTTAAGCCTCCAATTGCAAATTCCTTCCCTGGATCGTGCTATTAGTATAAAATGATTAGAATAAATGAATTTTTGGATGTGATAAGAGATGGAATAGGTAGTGATGCCCTTCAAGTAGCAAAGGAAGCCCTCAAAGTAGAAGAACTCGAATATTATTTTTCACACAATCAGAGGAAGATAAAGAGTTCATTAGTTGCACTCAATCATGGACCATGGTGCAAATCATGGGTTGACCATGGCCAAATGCGATCCTATTTTCATTCTTTTTTCTTCTTCACGTGGGTACCTAGGCTAGGGTAACCTCCACGATGAGTTAAATTGCATCCATTGAAGGGTTAATGCTAGGTCAAAAGCCACATCAAAGAATCACACCAAGCATAAACCAAAATGGGGGTGCAAGTTAGCCACTAAAGGCACATAATCCCCTAAGAAATGCTAACAAATGACCCTAAACCAATGTAACTTTCAACACTTATCAAAGTCCTGCATGCTTGAACTATTATTTATCTCCAAGTAATCATGAGACTAAAATGTTTTATTCACAACATCCTCAAGAAAGACGTTAGTAGGACCCTTAGTAGCTAGAACGACCCAAAATCCTTAAAGACCATAATGTCAAAATAATCATCCCATACAATCATATCAGAGAATGGAATAGACAGAGGTAGAAGAACTGATAGAACCTCACTTTAGTCATGTGACACCCTTCAATTATGTGTTTAAAGCATGGTAATGTTCCTCCAATTCTTATTCCTCTTGATCATGGAACTCTCATAGGCCCCCAACCTCAACTCATTGAGCTCATTTAGTTGCAGCATTCTTCGCTCTCCGGCTGCCTTAAGATCAAAATTTGGCAGTCGAATAGCCCAACATGTATTGCGTTGTTACTCAAACGGCAAATGACAAGACGTTCCAAAGATAACCTGATAAGGATTTGTACCTAGAGGAGTCGTCTAAGCGGTCTAGTGTGCCCATTGAGTAGCATCAAGCTTCAAAGACTAATCTTTTCTGAACCGATCCACTGTCTTCTCCAAAATACTCTTCAATCCATGTAATAACCCGCTGTTTAATCATGTTTAATTAATTTTAATTCTTGCATTAATCATATGGTTAAGATTAATTAAAGCAGTGAGTTGCATATTTTTTTGTATTGTCAAACAAAGTAATGATTGATTTAAAGAATTACGACATCGTGAAATTTCTTCCAAGTTTATAAACATCGAAAAATTATGCAAAAGTATAAAGTTTCCAATAAATGCACATTTGCAACCAAATGAGGTCGGGAATTTGCCGAGCCATAATGCATTCTCAATAACTAAGAAAAGAAATAAAATCAACGAACTAGTGGCAGCTATGTGTGTAGTCAATCTTGGGGCATGTGGGAAAAAGAATTTTGGAGATAAGCTCTCATTAAGTGTGATATAACAAAGTGTTTATCAAGACACAAACAAAAAAGGAAAAGTGATAATAAATGTCAAACTAATTTGAGCAGGTCAAGGTGATTAGCATAGCAAGTGGGGAATTGTAAGTAAAGCCTTAATATTAGAACAAAAAAGAGAGAGACCAAAGCCCTTTCCCCCTCTCTGCCAAGCACGGTACACCCCCTTGATTGGCCGTCCTCGCCAACTCTGGCTTCCTCACCATCTGCAACCAGCAGCTGTGTCATCTGCTTGAATCAGGGTAGCTGTTGGGTGTCCCCCTATTCTTCTTCTCGGCTGCCTAGCTGGAACAAGGTCGCCATAAGCCCCTTCTGGCCTCCAGCAGCCCACAACAATGCCTCAAGCCACGTATACTTTTCAGTCATCACCAACCAACTCACCCAATTCCCTTTCCAATCTCATCAACATAATTCACTCCACCCCAACTATATCCCTGATTGTAAAATCCAACTTGTTAAGAATGGGTAAGCTTTTAATGAATTATGAATAAGCTATGAGCAAAGACAAAATATAGTGACTGAAATGATGAAGAAAGATCATGGATGCTTGCTTTAGATGGTGTTGGCTAATGATAAGATGTAGATGGGTGGGTGAATAAGATTATGTGCAATTTGTTTAGTCTAGTTCATGGTATATTCCTTAAACTAAGTCAGTTAAGTACTTGGTTAAATGCCATAGAGATGAGATCATGTTGAGTTGGATGCTGGTTGCCACATAAAGAAAGTATGCATAAGTCCTTTGACTAAACTAACAAGTCATACGATCGTGATGGAGCCCAATCAGGATGTGGTTGGAAGTAAGTGAGCAAGTGGTGTTCGTTTGAAAAAAAAAACTGATGTGAATCATGTAACCATGTTATATTAATTTGTGTTGATTAGGAAAGTAAGAGCAAATGATAAATAAATCACCCGAAATAGTTAAATACGAAAAGGGGAATTAAGTGATTATAAACCTAGGAACAAATTGGGTTAAATGTCTAAGCTTGGTGGAATAATATGCCCAAAAGAAAGAGCCTAGGGTTAACTGAGGTTATGAGGGCAAGTTAGAATTATGGGCTTAGGAAGGTTGAATATGAACTCTCGATTTGGGTTAGCTTCAATAAGGAGGTAACTTTAATCAATTTGGACGGTGAATTAGAGCCATCAGCTAAGTGGCTAAATTTTTTCTAGTGTGGACAATAAAGAGGGATCTCCCAACTTGCCTCTTCTGACTGAATTATCAAGAGAAAAGTGGTGGGTTTATTAGTATAACAAGACTCATTGGAAAGATAAGTTAATATTCTTTTGATGAGTAAAAATGTATCCAACAAGACCTAGAACTTATGTAAATAACTCCCCCTTAACATAGTATCATTCCAAGCTACCCTCAAGAAGAATCATGAACGTCAACTTGATTGAGGAATAGAGTACACGTCAAAAATATGTTACTGCTTGCGCCCTTTTAAAGATGTTAGAATTTTCATTTCCTAATGTTAACAAGTTTCAATCTGCTACTGGAACCTCAAGGACCTATTTCATTATGCAATTGCAATGTCCATTGTCCATAGTATCCACTAGCATAATTCATAGTTTGGGCCCTTCTCATTATACAAAAAATTCATATTTCATTGTTCATTCATGTCAAGGATGCTGTTAATAGATTCAGGTTCTAGTCCAGGCTGAGAAATAATTAATAATTGATTAATTAGTGCTCTTAAAAGATGTTTACAAATCATAGTTATAACATTGCGCACGCGCTCACTGAGTTCTTGTGAAAAAACAATTATTTGACTGTACAAGAATAATGTATTAAGCTATAGCTCATTTTTCTATTGTTTTGTTCTTTTCAAACTATTTTAGGGAAGGAGAAGCAACATGCAATTAAGTAGCAGCCTGCAGAGACTAAGTGCCCAGGAGAAATGGGCCAGTGCAGTGAATGCTAACTTTCTATCTTAGTTAGTCATTTTGAGGGTGTTGGGAAATGATTGATGTTGTGGACACGGTGCAGCCCAAATGATTGCAAATTTATTTTTAGTGCGATTTAATCGTCATGTTGTGCTTGCTTTGAATGTTAACAAACATCTAAATCCTTGCTGTGGGTAAATGTTGTAATTAGCGGATGCTCCTTATCTAATGGGTAATAGTCCTCATATGCTGCCTTGTCCATAAGAGGTGGTGGTAATGCCGTAGCTTGATAGTGCATTCCATTACCTCATATTGATTTTTTTTAAAGGCACTAGAAGATATTTAAGCTGGGGTATTACAGAAGTGGTATTAAAATAAATTCAGACATTTGCATGACCAAATTAACATCATTATTTGGGGTCTGCGCTGATAAGTCCTTAGGTATGCATGGATAGAGGAGATAAAATTTACAAGAATGATGTCAGTTTAGTAAGGAATGAAAAAGTGAGACCTAGGGTTGTCGAAGAGATGCATGACTCTATAAAATTTGTTCAGATATATGCCTATGTTGAAATGCTCGCCCAATTAATATATGCATATTGTGAAAATTAATAAGTGTTTTGTGGTGATGATAGATGGTGGGACAGGACCCTTTTGAAGTGGCACCCCCTAAGAACCCTTATGATCCCTCACTTGTCCCAGAACCTCCTTAACAAGAAGACCCTTTGCCCCACCGCTGGTTGACCCAGAGCTACCAATGGATATAGAAGGATATGAGACTGACGTATCTGATATCTGGGCTGGGGATGACATGTATGATATCTAAGAGGGAGGAAATGATGGTAATTCTAATGATTCAGATATTGTGGTAAGTGTGATCAATATTCATGAGTCCCCTGAGGTGATAGAAATAAGCTCTAATAAGACTGGGAAAGATTCTTGGAGCTCAAGGTCTAAAACTAGTAACAGTGATGACCCCAATTACAAACTAAGGGCATGGGACAGGAAGAGGAAGCAAGAGAAGGAGTTAGGCGCATAAGGTTATTGAGGTGATAAATTGGGAAGTGAGTTGTAGATATCTAACTATGTAAATATGTAAGGTAGTATGCTAGGCACTAATTCCTAGGGGGGATAAAAGGCTGGTGATGGTCTAGGATTCTAGCTTGTAGGGTTAGAGTAGTATCTGATCTAACGTTACCCATCTGTTTTGCTTTAGGAGGTGGGCCTTTTGTACACCTACCATGAGGGCTATGCTTCTAGTAGACTTATGTAACATATGTTATGGCTAAATTATTGAATGTGTGCAAGTTTTATACACATGAGTACAGAAATTATTAAAATTGCTCACAAATCAAATTACCAATAATATAAGTTAGAATAAGTTAACATAGTTTGGTTGGTGGCATATGTCTGGCTAGCATGAATAGCAAATGTAGCAAATTATGGTAACATAAGCAGAGTTGCAAATGAATATTGATAAAGAGAAAACATAAGTGCATAATTGCGAGGGTAATGAAGAAGTGCTAGCTAATACATTTACATATGTGTTTGACAGAATGACGAATCCAAACAACAAAGTTCTGGTAAACAGCTTGCAAAAGAACGGTGTAGAATATGTACCAGTCCACTTCGTTAATCAAAATTCTCCCGTAGTGAACCCTAAGAGGAGTCAAGAAGTTGTTAGTGCACCCCCAAGCCTTGAGAATGTTGAGGGTCAGAAGGGATTACTAGATGACATAGATCTTGAATTGATGGCAACGATTGTGGCTAAAGTGATGAAGAAGCTTAAGGGTTCTGGTTCTGAAAAGGATGAGAAAGAAAATAAGTTCTTTGACCGAGTTATAAAACAGAATCCAAAAACATATGATGGCAAGAAAGACCCAGTGTTACTGGAAGAATGGATCCAACAGGTGGAAAAGATATTGGATGTGGTGAAAGTTCCTGATACTAGACGTGTAACGATTGGGGCTTGTTATCTGACTGGAAAAACTGACATCTAGTAGGGAACAGCTAAGCCTGCCTTTTAAAGCTCTAAGCTCACTTAGGGTAAGTTCAGTAAGGCAGTGTAAGCAAAGTTCTATGTGACACACTTGCATAAGCAAAAATAGAGGGACTTCTTAAGTATAAGGCAGGATAATATGTCAGTAGTGGAGTATGCAAGCTACTTCACTTAAGTTTCAAGGTTTGCCTCAGAATATGTAGCCATAGATAGAATGAGGATGTTAAGATTTGAGGAAGCCCTAGCACCTTGTATTAGGAGTCAGTTAGCAGCACAAATCATGCAAACCTATCAAATATAATATTAGCGTATAGTTGAGATTGAATGAGTAAAAATATGCTGAGAGTGGGCAATCAGGCCAACCCTAGGAAAAGATAGAATGATAAAGGCACTCAGGCTTAGGGTTTTCCTAATAAGAAGTCTATCAATATGAAACTAAAAACCCAAGACCTAGTGCCTCCTAGAAAGCATTGTACCAAGTGTGGTCGTAAAAACCATAATACTTAGGAATGTAGAGTGGGAACAAATTGTTGTTTTTGGTGTGGAGATCTGAATCATTGAATTGCTAACTACTTTTCTAGAACCACCCCGCTAGGTAAGGGTCGTACTCTAGCTCCTAAACATGGTAGGATGACCACTATCCCTACAACCGGTTGCCAGGTGGGCAAAGCTTATGTGATCAATAGGAAACAAGCCAATGACTTAGGAACAGTGGGACTCTTATGCTTACTTTTAATTCAACACCTTGTCATTTTATTTGATTCTAGAGCCACACATTCATTTATTTCATCAAAAGCTGCTTCTCAGAAAGGGCTGGAATCACATAAACATCCTATAGATTTGTATGTGAATTTAGCCACAGGAGAAATGGTAAAATGTAGTGTTATGTACAAGAACTGCACAATTACTCTAAGTGAAGAGGAGTTTGAGGGTGATTTGATATAGTTAGATCTATCGGGATTTGATATAATGTTAGGAGTGGATTGGTTGTAGAGGCATGGAGCAAAGATTGATTGTCAAAACAAAGAGTGACCCTAAATGGAAAAAAAGGGAGGAAAGATGTATTTTTGGGGAAACAATAGTAGCAAGGAATGCCCTATAATATCCTTGATGGTAGTTAGGAAACTAGTCAAGGAAACTAGTTAGACTGGGTGTGGAGAGTATGTGTGCTATGTTATACAAGATAAGGAGCTTGAGGATATTTCAGTGGTTAGGGAATTTCCAAATGTGTTCTCGAAAGAAATACCTAGGTTACCACCCAAAAGAGAGATTGACTTTGAAATCGAGTTTGATCCAGGAGCACATCCTATCTCGAAGCCTCCATATAGAGT
>NCQS01073303.1:0-12482 GCA_002740445.1 Pachycereus pringlei
TATAAGTAGTAAGCACATCAACCTTAGAGGCTAATTCTTTAATGTACTCATCTTGCTTTTGTTGTGCTATATCATACTCTCCACCATGGTCATTAAGTTAGATTTTTGGGAAGCTCGTTGGGGTAAGGGAGGCCTTTGAAGCCTAAGGGGTGTTCTAGTATTCATTTGGGGTACAAAGGGAGGGTTAGATATATATCAGAAATTTGTGTGATTCCTCTAACTCGGATTATAGGTATTGAAAAAAGCATCATTTATTAGTCTAGTGTTGAACTTGTTGACATAATTGACTTGGTAACTACAGTCGTGGCTAAAAGAACTCCCAACTTGAAAATTTATAGCCAAATGGCCAAGGAATCACAAGTTTCACATGGAGGGGGAGAGGCACCTAAACTTATAACATTCACATTCACATTCAAATGATCCAATCTTTGAGTCCTAGCACCTACTTTAGCAAAAAATAAAGTAAGAACATCGACTTCTAGCTTACCTTCAACCCTCTTGAGTTGGCCTGCTTTGCTGGACCATTTGTAGTTGTTAGGGGTCGTCTCTTCCATCAAGTTATAGGCCTAATCCTCAGTCTTATTCATCAAAGTGTCATCTGCTGCCGCATCTATGGTAGATCATACGAGTTAAGTGACTTCATTGTAGAATATTTGCACCATCATCTACTTTTATAGACTATGGTAAGGGCATAACAGTGGCAAAGCCTTGAATTGCTCCCAAGCCTCATAGAGCGTTTTGTCCTCCCTTTAAGCAAAAGTTGTGATTTGATTCTATAGGCTTGCCATCTTGCTATATGGGAAGAATTTAGCAAGGAAGACCTTGGTGAGTTCATCCCATGTAGCAATCGAGAATGAAGATATGCTTTCGCCTTGCCTCTTAGCGAGAAGGGAAACAATTGAAGATGGATGGTGTCATTCGAAACTCCATTGAGCTTCAAAGTGTAACCAAATTGTGATTGTTACATCATAGAAATAGAAGCTGATTTGAGCTTAAAATTATGGGCCTTCACATTGGGGGAGCAATGCTAGAAGTGATGCCTTGGACCTCAGTGATAAGAAAATCCTAGGGTGTCCTTGTTTGGTCTCCTCCCCCACCGAACATCTTGGGTAAGCTCTTACAAGCATTGTGCTTTCGCTTCTCTAGCCCTTGCTTCTTTTCCCCTAAATGGAAAGTCCTCTCTATTTCATGATTAAGATTATATGGGATAGGACATCGCATAAAAAAGAAGAAATCATACAAGCACCAACGCAAGAACTACCAAAGAAAACCAAAAATTAAAAAGAAAAATGCTTAGCCAATCTTATAATGACTAACTTGATATTTAAAAATTTGGTCTCTAGTAGCGGCATCAAAAACATAACTCACACCACAAGAGCATGGGTCTCATAGTGAAGGTTAAGTTTCATTCTACAAAGACCAATGCAATCTATTAAGTCTTATCCTACTAAAATGCTAAGTGTTAACTACTCAAGTGGATTGTTTATCAAATCAAGTGAATCACACTATCGCAAAATTGAGAAGTCATTCAATAAAAGACACATAGGCATTTGTTTTGCCTTATAATAAGTTAGATCCTCTGAACTAAACAAGTTCCGTTCTGATATTTGGTTGACTCATAGGATGATAATAGAACACAATTAGCCTTTCTTTTCAAAATAAACCAAATTGGTTAAACTAATCTAATCACCATTCTTTTAAGGGTTTAAGTCCAAGTTTAAGGCCTTCATTATAAATGTTTCCTCTTAACATACAAGCCTCTCATAAGAACCACAAAGCTAAGTCTTGCTGACCTAATAGTGGGTTTCTCCTGTCGATATTTCACTATGCTATCTAAACATATGCAAGCAACAACAGCACCACCACCACTAACATCTCCCAGTGTGGGTTCCGCTTTCACAGGATCTGGGAAGTTCTAGATGTAGGCAACCAGATACAATTAGGAATCCAACATCATTTTTTGGATGGCATATCCCTAGATTAGAAAAACTACTCAGTCATGATTATTAAAACTAGATCAAAAGAGTTTAAGCAAAGCATGAATATAATCAAACCAGAAATCAAATTAAAAAGGAGTTCAAGAAGTAAGGAGACAAGTGTGCTTGGCAATAATGATGATCTCTTCAAATAACCTTTCAATCTTCAAGTCTCCACTTGCAAATTCATTCTGTTGATCCCTTATTACTCCAACATTATTAGAATGGATGAGTTTTTAGATGATGAGAGATGGAATGCATGGCAATGCTCTTTAAGCAACTGAGGAGAGCCCTTAAAAAGGAAGAACTAGAGCACTCTCAACCACACAATCACAGGAATACAAAGAGTTCACCAGTTGCTGTCCACCACGACCCGTAGTGCTCACCACAGGCTGACCATGGTGGACTTTGGTCTTGTTTTCTTTCCTTCTTCTTCTTCGTATGGGGCCATGGGCTGGGGGTGCATATATGGTATGTGAAATTGTTTTCATGGAAGGGCCAATGCTAGGTTAAAAGGTCTTAAAACCTACAAAATGCATCAAAGAGTCATACTCAAGTGCAAAAGGAAAATAAGGGCCCAAATCAATTGCTAAAGTACATAATCTCCTGAGAAATGCTAGCAAGTGAGCTTGAGATAATGCACATTTTCAGCACTGATCAAACACCCCAATGTTTGAATTATTCCTTGTCCTCAAGAAATTATGAGACTAAAAATTTTTATTCATAACCTTATCGGGAAAGATATTGGTAGCACCCTCAATAGGAAGACTGACCCAAAATTAGTCAAAAAGTGAGTAAATCATTTATTAAACTGATAAGATAATGAAGTTTTTCGAAGATCTTTAAAACCACAATGTCAGAATATGAATTAATCACTTAAATCATCTGATAAAATCACATCGGAACATGCAATCGACGAAGTTAGAAAAACTAGTAGAACCTCATTTTAGTCATGTAACACTCTTCACTCATGTTTTTAAAACATTCTAAGGTTCCCTCAATTCTCATTCCAAATACTCAAATCTGCTTGCTAAGACTTTCTCATTTGCCACCATTAAAATGAAAAACACACTAGGCAATCATGAGAACTTAATATAGGTCGTAGTAGCGATATGAGTAAAGGTTAAGAGGAGAACAAATATATGAGGAATGTGAAGCTAAAAGCCAAAGATTAAGAGTGGGACCAAACTCTCCTAATTGTTTATGAGATTTACTCATGAAACCAGTAGCACCTGACTACATAGATAATTCCCTTTACACAGATCACATTAAGAGAAGGTGTTGAAGCACAAAACCAAGAATATACAATCTACTAGTGCCAAACTCTTTTATTCTCTTTTTTTTGTTTTCGTTTTTGTTTCTTTAAGATTTTTAAAGATTTTTTTTAAACATTAAGTACTTTTTAACACTTCTCTAATGATTCATAGCAATCATACACAAATTTTATATTATACCATACAAACCAACACAAATGACCAAAAGATCTCAATGGCTATAAACTAACTCCCAATCAAAATATCATGTAGGGAAACTTAATGGTCTTCGCTTAAGGGTAAGATATGTGTTTGGCCAGGGGCTATATATCAAGGTTCAGATTAATAAACATGGTTTAAGGCTCAAAGAGGCTAGCAAGGGGTAATATTTTACTTAACAATGATGGTTATTTTGTAAATGTGGCTCAACTAATATAAAGAATGCTTCAATCATTTTGTTATAATGCATATGCTAATGTGACCTCGATGAGAGTCAAAGTAAATTATAGAGAAATCATGTTTAGGGATAGTCACTCAAGAAAAGAAAAATAGATTAAAATATATAAACTACTCATATAAAGCTTGAAACCTCATGGGATATCTATGAAGGTCACAACTAGCTCATTAGCACTCAAATGCCAGCATCCATGGAAAGATTCAATCAGGTAATCAACTTACATTTAACGCAATAGTCAAAACATGAAGCGAATTTTGAAAAACACATTTGTAAACACTTTCACTCATAATTAGGCATATCAAATGGTCAAGTCTAACCAAAGAAGGCTACCTCACCTACAAACTTGATCCCGGTAATAGCGCCAAAAACTCAACTCACACCGCAAGTGCATGAGTGTTGTAATAAAGGTTAAATATTGGTCCGTAGAGACCAATGCATTCTGTGAAATTTTATCCTATTAAAATGTGAAGTGGATTATGTGGTTAAGTTGATCATATATCAAAACTAGTGGATCACTATAGTGCAAAATCAAAAAATTAATTAATAAAAGACATCTAACTTTTTTTGCCTTTTAACTCAGTCTTTTCTTTTAAAATAAACCAAATTACTTAAACTAATCTAATCACCATTATTTAAAGGTTTTTTAAGTGCATTTTAAGGTCTTGATTGTGAATTCTTTCTTTCATCATGCATTTCCCTTTAAAGAACCATAAAGTTAAGCCTGGTCTTGTTAATCTAATAATGGGTTTTTCATTTCACATTTCACGCTACTATTTAAACACATGCAAGTAAATAAGCCAAAGTTACTTACAATTCAATCAAAGAGCAAGATTGATTGAATCAAACTAAATAAGATAAAGTGGAAGATTTGACAAAATTAGGAATCCAACATCATTTTTTAGATGGCAAATCCCTAAACTAGAAAAACTACACACTCATGATTATTAAAACTAGAACAAAAGAGCTTAAACTAAGCATGAATCAAACAAAAAATGAAATAAAAATGGAGATCAAGAAGTAAGGAGATAAGTGTGCTTGGCAGCAATGGAGATCTCTTCAAACGATATTTCAATCATCAAGCCTCCACTTGCAAATCCCTTCCCTTGATCCTTGTATTATCCAAAATGATTAGAATAGATGAGTTTTTGGATGATGAGAGATGGGATGGGCACGATGCTCATCAAGCAACCGAGGAGCCTTTAAAAAGAAGAACTAGAGCATTCTCAACCACATAATAACAAGAAGACGAAGAGTTTATTAGTTGCAGTCCACCACGACCTGTTTTCTTTCTTTGTTTTTCTTCTTACAAGCGCATAAGCTGGGGGTACGCCTATGGTGAGTCAAATTGCATCCATGAAAGGGCCAACATTGGGTTAAAAGATCTTAAAACCCCCAAAATGCATCAAAGAATCATATTCAAGTGCAAAACAGAAGGCCATAAACCAAGAGAAATGCTAGCAAGTGACCTTGAAACAGGCACCTTCCGTACTTACCAACCTCCACAACATTTCGATTATTCAAACTATCCCTAAGAAATCATGAGACTAAAAGTTTTCATTCACAATCTTATCCAGAAAGACATTAGTAGCACCCTCAATGGCAAGACTGACCCAATATTAGCCCAAAAATTATTAAATCATTTATCGAACAGATAGGATAATGAAGTTTTTCGAAGATCTTTAAAGACCATAATGTTAGAAGATGAATCAATCGCTTAAATAATCTGATACAATCACATCAACACATGTAATCAATAAAGTTAGAAGAACTGGTGATAGAGAGCACCCTGTTAAGACCAAGCTCAACTAGGTACCGCAGCTTACGAAGTCTAAGCATTGGTTCAGAAGGCCATAAACGAAGAGCCCAGACTCATTGATCACTCATGTATGCTAGTGAGGCCCTTACTGTGTCACTTTATCCAATGAGCATTGAACTCATTTGGGGAGCAACTTAGCTGATTTTCTAACACATATGAGAGCTAGTAGATGATCGAAGTTGCCCCACCTTTTGGTGCTAACACAACATCCTGGTCAACCAACTTAGATTAGTATTCAAGCATTCTGCCAGTTTAATCCAGCAGGTATATTTTTGAGACTCAACTTTGGCTTCCCCTTTATAGCACCTCTTTGACTTATTTAAGGATGTTAAAGGTGTCTAAAATATTGTTCAAGAAGGCCCTAAAGTTGCAGAAATAGATAAGTTGGCATCAGCCATTAACTAGCATAAAATCAAAGGAAATTCCCTTCGATCCAACAGATATCAAGTTGTTATACTTGCTAACTGCGAGCATTTCCCAAGCTTAAGGGCTGCCTTACACCTAAAGGGCCATCATTTGAAATACTATAGTGTGACACCGCAGTAGTAGAGATTAGCAACCTAAATAGGCATCAAAGATTGACTTAAATTGCTGTTTTAGGGCTATTTTTGCTTGAGCTTGTAATATTGTTTTTAGTATCTTTTGTTTTTTTAGTCAAAGTTTAGGAGAGGAAGCGAGGCTTAGTTTATAAGCCTAATTTTTCTATTGTATTACTCAGTTGTTGATTAATAAAGTCAATCATAGCTCCTTTCCTCTTAAATTCTCTGTAGCTTATCCTATAGTTAGCTACTATAGGTGGTGTTCTAGTGAGTCTTTGAAGAAATTTGGTGGTGTTTCTGTGCCCAAATTACTCCCAGTAGCCCTAAACTTAGCTTGTTGGTGTGTCGATATCCAAGCTTAAGCCCAATCATCTCCTATGCTTGATCCTCTAATTCTATGTGTTTGACTTAGTTATTTCACTCTTGATCCTTCCTACATTCTACTTTATATTTGGTAACAAAGCTTAGGCTACTCTCCTAGGCTTGAACCTTACCCAAAACATGACCCTTTGACCTAAACACAAACTCCACAAAGAACCTATTTTACAATATAGGTAAGTTGATTGGCCATATGACCCTAGAGGAGAAGATCGAGGCTTTGGTGAAAAATTATATGAGCATCTTGAGAAACATAATGAGTACCTGAGGAAGCAACTTAGGGAATCTCCCAAGAACAAAAGAAGAACCTTGCATTCTGGCTCAGCAAACTCACCTAGCCATTCCAAGGAGGAAGTTGATAGCCAAGAGAATCCTTTAGGCACTTCCAGTAAGAGTGATTTTAAGACAAGGCAAAGGAGGAGTAAAAGGCACCACCATAAGCGGGCTAACTTTGACATTAAAATAGATGTTCCAGAATTTGAAGGGTGGCTTGATCTTGATGCGTTCCTTGACTGACTACACATAGTTGAGAGAGTCTTTGATTACAAAGACATTCTAAAAGACAAGAAGGTTAAGTTGGTGGCTCTAAGGCTAAGAAAGTATGCCTCTCTCTGATGGACAAACCTTTGTGCAAAGAGAGCTAAGAAGAGGAAAAGTAAGACCAGAACTCGGGCCAAGATGCAGTCCAAACTCAAGAACAGATTCTTACCTCCTTCTTATCTTCAAGATAACTACTCTCAATTGCATAGCTTAACTCAAAGTAACATATCTGTTGAGGAATATACTCGAGAGTTTGAAAAACTCTTGATTAAGTATGACTTACAAGAACCTGAGGATCACACCATAGTAAGGTACTTAGTGAACTGGACCCTACGTACTCTTATGTTAAACTATAGTAGTATACCACATTTGAGGATGTTTGTGTGTTAGCTCATATGGTTGAGTAGTAGAAGAAAGCCAAGGTAGTAAAGAAAGAACCGCCTAAACCTTTTCGCATAACTCAACCTTTCAACAGTTGGAGCACCCAGCTAACCCATAAACCTGCTGACAACTCTTTTCAAATTACTTCAAAGACCGACACTCTATAAAACAAACCCCCAGCAAACTATGGTGCCAAGAAAAGGAGTTTTAAGTGCCATAGATTAGGACATATAGCCTCTGAGTGTCCCAATTGGAGGGTGATTACACTAGCATAATACCAAGCTGCCTAGGAAGCAGAGGTAGAGGATGATATAGATTTGCTTGATCATAGAGCAAGAAGCAGAAGGGGTGGTTGTTGAACCTAACGAGCGAGAGATGTTGGTGATTAGGAGAGGTCTCAACATCCAGAAGGGTGCTAAGGATGAATGGAGGGAAAATATCTTCCAAGGTAGATGCACCATCGAAGGCAAAGTCTATTGTTTGATCATTGATAGTAGAAGCTATTCCAATGTTACCTCTACCACACTTATTGAGAAGCTTGGGTTGTAAACATGATTATATCCTTACCCTTACTGCATCTAGTTACTTAATCAAGGCAAGGGTTTACAAGTCAAGTCTAGATGCTTAGTAGCTTTTTCAATTGGTAAGAGTTACTTTGATGACGTTTGGTGTGACATAATCCCATAGATGTATGTCATATCCTTCTAGGATGCGATTGGTTGTATGACAGGAGAGTAACTCATGATGGTTACTTGAATACCTACTCATTTGTCAAGGATGACAATAAGATAATTCTGTCCCCTCTAGCCCCGCATCAAATGCCAAAGTACAAGCCATCCAAACCTACTAAACCCATAGAAAAACTTCTTACCTTAGTAGAGTCTGACCTCAAGGCTTCATAGCATGCGTTTAAACCCTTCAACAACTAGATTCTTTATGCCAGTTTAGAACAAGATGGGTTTCCCCCTTATATTCCCTAAGCTAAAACCATCATTGATCAGTTTGTCCATGTTTTCCCTGAAGAGATCCCTCCTGGCCTATCCCTAAAAAGAACTATATAGCACTATATTGACCTAATTCTAGGAGCTATTCTACCTAACAAATCAGCCTACGTAATGAACTTTAGAAACACTCAAGAGGTGCAAAGGCAGGTAGAGGTGTTGATGGCTAAGGGAATGGTTTGGGAAAGCTTGAGTCCATGTGATGTACCAGCCCTACTTGTGCCAAAAAAAGGATGGCACTATGAGGATGTGTGTACACAGCAAAGCTATCAATAAGATCACCATTAAGTATAGGCATCCTATCCCTATATTAGAGGACATGTTGGATGAGCTCTATGGTTTAAAGGTGTTCTCTAAGGTCGACCTGAGTAGGGGTTATTACCATATAAAATTTAGAGAAGGGGATGAGTGGAAGACTTCCTTTAAGATAAAGGGACACCTCTATAAATTGTTAGTCATACCTTTTGGCATGTCCAATGCCCCTAGTACATTTATGAGACTAATGAACCAAGTCTTTAGGCCTTTTATTATGAGATTTGTGGTTGTATACTTTGATGACATCCTGATTTTCTGCAAGAGTGAAGAAGAACACTTAGATCACCTCAAGCAAATCATCTATGTTTTGTAAAAGGAGAATTGTATGGGATCTTAAGAAGTGCACCTTCCTTACTCATGAGGCTACCTTCTTGGGGTATATTGTTGTTGCTAATGGGATCCAAGTGGATGAGAGTAAAGTGAAAGCAATTAGGAGCTGGCCTACTCCTAAGAGTATCCCTAATGTGAGGAGCTTTTATGGATTAGCTTCATTCTGTAGAAGGTTTATCAAAAATTTAAGAAGTATCATGGCACAATTGACTGAAGTGATCAAGGAGAGTTTCTTCTAGTCGAATTCCAAAGTCCAATAAGATTTTAAGGAGATGAAGAGCAGATTAACTCAATCACTTGTACTAACTTTGCCTTGCTTTGGGAAAGCGCTTGAGGTTGAGTATGATGCCTTAGGAGTAGGCATCGAAGGAGTTCTGACTCAAGAATGCAGACCTTTGGCCTTCTTCAATAAGAAATTGTGTTATTCTAAGAGGAAGTATTCAACATATGACAATGAGTTTTATGTAATTATTAGGTGCTTGGAGCAGTGGAGCCATTATCTGATAGCAGCTGAGTTCATTCTCCATTCTGATCATGAGGCTCTTAAGGATGTTTAAGGCCAGTACAAGCTCAATGCTAGGCATGGAAAATGGGTGGAGTACCATCAGTCCTTCCATTTTAAAATCAAGCATAAGTTAACCAAGCTAAATTAAAGAGCAGATACACTGTTCGGAAGGCACCTTTTGTTATTTCAGCTTGAAAGTCGTGTCCTTCATTTTGAGCACCTCAAGTCCTTGTATGAGAATGATGAAGACTTCAGGGACATGTATGAGTAATGCCATCAGAAGCCAAAGGGAGATTACCTAGTTCAGAATGGGTACTTATTCAAGAGAGTCAGAATATGTGTTCCAAAGTGCAGAACAAGGGAATTATTGATTGTGGAAGTTCATGGAGGAGCTTTAGCATGCCACTATGGAGAATACAAGACAATGTCTATGCTTAAGGAGCACTATTACTGGTTAGGCATGTCCAAGGATGTTCAAGACATCATTACAAGGTGTGCTACTTATCAAGTAGCTAAGAGTCACTCTCTGCCTCAAGGAATCTGTACACCCCTTCCAGTTCCATAAGCCTCTTGGACTGATGTAAGCATGGACTTTGTGTTGGGTTTACCAAGAACTCAGATGGGAAAAGATTCTATCTTTGTGGTGGTTAATAGATTTTCAAAGATGGCTTATTTTATAGCCTGTATAAAGATCAATGATGTAGTCTAAGTCATTGAGCACTATTTTAGGGAATGATGAGGCTCCATGGTGTTCCTAGGCCAATTGTTTCAAATAGAAATGCTAAGTTTCTTAGTCATTTATAGCTTACACTTTGGAAGAAGCTAGGGACTAAGTTAAAGTTCAGCACTACATGTCATTTACAAACAGATGGCTAAACAGAAGTCACCAATAAGACCTTGGGGCTCCTCCTAAGAGCTTTAATCAAAACACATGCCAAGGCTTGGGTTCTTATACTACTTTATATGGAATTTGCTTATAATGGAGTGCCACATAAGTGTACTGGCATGTTCCCTTTTAATACAGTCTATAGCATTGAACCATTACCACCAAGAGATCTGATTCTAAGAGCTATTAAAGGGAAACCAAGTGTGGAGGCTAATAAGAGGGTAAAGGAGATTTAGGATCTGCATGTCAAAGAGAAGATTGAGAAAAGAAATGCATGCTACCAGTCACAAGGCAACAAACACAAGAGGAAGGTTGTCTTCCAGCAAGGGGATCTTGTATGGGTTCATCTAAGGAAGGAGAAGTTCTCTCAAAAAGGAAAGTCCAAGTTAATTCCAAGAGAAGATGGTCCTTTGGAGATCCTATAAAGGATTAAGAACAATGCTTATAGACTTAAGCTTCCAACAGATTTCGTGTTTCATCTACTTTTAATGTGGTAGACTTAAGTCTATATTTCAATGATGTAACCCTTGAGGACTTGAGGCCAAATCCTCTTCAACAAGGGAAGGATGATGGAGACCACCCCATCAAAGACCAAGCTCAACTAGGTACCCCAGCTCATAAAGTCCAAGCACTAGTTTAGAAGGCCATAAACTAAGATCCCAAACTCATTAATCACTCATGTATGCTAGTGAGGCCCTTACTGTGTCACTTTATCCCGTAAGCACTGGACTCATTTTGGGGAGCAACTTAGCTCATTTTTAGCACACATAAGTGCTGGTAGATGATAGAAGTTGCCCTATCTTTTGGTGCTAATGCAGAGGCCTAGTCAACCAGCTTAGATCAATATTTAAGCATTCTGCTAGTTTAATCCAGCAGGTATCATTTTGAGATTCAACTTTGACTTCCCCTTTGTAGCATCTTTTCTGAATCATTTAAGGATGTTATAGGGTGTCTAAAATATTGTCCTAGAAGGCCCTAAAGTTACAGAAATAGATCAATTAGCATTAGCTTTTAACCAACAATAAATTAAAGGAAATTCCCTTTGATCTAATGGATATCAAGCTGTTGTACTTGCTAACTGGGGGCATTTCTCAAGATTAAGGGCTGCAACTTGCACCTAGAGAGCCATCATTTGAAGTACTTTGATGTTGCATGAGCATAACACCTCAGTAATAGAGATTAACAACCTAAATATGTGTCAAAGATCAGACTTAGCTTGCTGTTTTAAGGCCATTTTGGCTTAAGCTTGTAATATTCTTTTTGGTATCCTTTGTATTTTCAGTTAGCCTTTGAGAAAGGGAGCGAGTCTTGGTTTATAAGCTTATTTTTCATACTATGTTACTCAGTTGTTGATTAGTGAAGTCGAGCATAGCTCCTTTCCTTTCAAATCCTCTCTAGCTTATCCCCTGGTTGGCCATTGCAAGTGGTGTTCTGGTGAGTCTTGGATGCCATCTGGTGGTGTGTCTGTATCCAGATTACTCTTAAGGGCCCTGAACTTAGCTTGGTGGTATGTCTGTATACAACTTTAAGCTCAGTCATCTCCTATCCTGATTGCAAGCAGCTTGTAATACTGTCCAATGTGCTACCCTCTGCTTCTGTATGTTTGTTTACATCGTACTTCATCCGATAGAACCTCACTTTAGTTATGTGACACTCTTTACTCTTGTATTTTAAGCATAGTATGGCTCTCTAAATTCTCATTCCAAAGACTCAAGTCTACCATAAGCTTGCTAAGACTCTCTCATTTGCCACCACTAAGATGCGAAATGAACTAGGCAATCATAAGAACTTAATATGGCTTTTACTAGGCTATGAGTAAAGGTTAAGAGGAGAACAAATATTTTAGAAATGTTAAGCTAAAAGCCAAATATTAAGGGTAAGACTAGACTATCCCAATTGTTTGTAAGATTTAATCATCAAACAATAGCACTAAACTATATAGATAATTCCTCTTACATAAATCACACGAGGAGAAGGTGTTAAAACACAAACGAAAGTGTATACAATCTAATAGTGCCAAACTCTTTTATTCTCTCTCTTTTTTTTTGTTTATTTGATGTTTTTGAAGATTTTTTTTTAAGAGAATGGCCATGGAAATAAAGATG
>NCQS01073303.1:13272-24744 GCA_002740445.1 Pachycereus pringlei
TTTGAAGGATTTTTTAGGTACAACTTTAAGGTCTTAATTATCAATTTTTCCTCTCAACATGTATTTCTCTCTAAAGAACCACAAAATTAATTCTGATCTTGTTCATTTGATAGAGGGTCTTTCATTTCACATTTCACCTTACTATCTAAAGACATGTAAGTAAATTGACTAAAAATTACTCACATTCAATCAAAGAGCAAGATTGGTTCAATCAAACTAAACAAGATAAAGCAGAAGATTTGATAAAATTAGGAATACAAAATCATTTTTTAGATAGCAAATCCCTAGACTAGAAAAACTACTCACTCATGATTATTAAAACTAGAACAAAATAGCTTAAACTAAGTATGAATCAAACTAGAAATCAAATCAAGAAGGAGTTCAAGAAGTGAGCAGAGAAGCATGCTTGGCAACAATGTGGATCTCTTCAAACGATCTTTCAATCTTCAAGCCTCCACTTGGAAATTTCTTCCCTTCACCCTTTTATTACTCCAAAATGATTAGAATGGATAAACTTTTATGAGATGAGAGAAGGAATGGGTGGCAATTCCCTCCTTACAGCCAAGGAAGCACTTGAGATAGAAGAATTTAAGCATTCTCGGGCACAAAATCAGGGGAAGATGAAGAATTCATGTTGCTGCCACCATAGGCCATAGTGCTCACCATGGGTTGACTGTGCTGGGCTTTGGTCATATTTCTTTGTTTTTTCTTTTTTCCATAGGTACATAGGCTGGGGGTACCCTTGTGGTGATTCAACTTACACCCATTAAGGGGTTAGCTTTGGGTCAAAATGTCTTAAAACCTACAAAGCACATTGAAGAAGTAGCCCAATGCAAAATTTAAAAAAAGCACAAATCAACCGCCAAAGCACACAATTGCCTAAGAAGTGCTGGAATTGACCCTAAATAGTGCACATTTTCAACTCTTATCACTAGTATTTTCATGCCTAAATTTACCTGCTTGGGGTTGATTTATGCTTGAAGTTTGCATTTTTTATCATTTTGATCATGTTTTTCTTTGGCACTCAACTTTAAATCTCCATTCTCTTATCTTAAATCTCCAGTTTGATGCTTACTTTTACTCTCTTCCAACCTAGGGTTTAAACCCTTTTTTCATTTTGTTAAATTTCTCTTCTATGGTTTAGGTTAGCAATCGTCAGTTAGACTAATGCAGATACGTGGAGAATCCTAAATTGCTTCCACCTTACTTAACCTAATTACATCAAATTCAAACTTGATTAAACTCTAGACTTGGCTACAACTAATAAATCTAATTCTAATGAACTCTTAAGAACCCTAATCTATCAAACTCAACTATAAGGTACTTAAACTCTAACAAATAATTAGTGGTTGAGGAAGAGGATTATATAGGAGTAGAACAACGAGTTTTGTATGATTGTGCCATGAAGCATAGGCTAACCCTGCCAACATGCTATAAAACTAAAACATCGCAGGACTGGGGTAGCACGATCATGCCAAGCGGAATGAGCAATCCTTGCAATTGGCATAGCCTTACCAAAATTAGCACTAGTAGTGTCATTCGGCACTAATTGTTGTTTATCTTTCTCTTGACTTTCTTGACTCTCTTAACTGTCTTAGGCTTGAATCTCGAGCCTCTTCTTTGCATATTTTGAATCCTTAAAGTCTTAAAAGTTCTAGATTGCTTGTCTTACTTATTTGTTGCCAAAGAAAATAAAATATGAATAAAAAATCTTAAATTGTCCATTATTAAAAGCTAATATCTAAGTGAAACAAGGTGTGAAACTTCACATTTTTTATTGTTGGTGATTATTCCATAGTGGACTATATTCCCAAAGAATAAAACTAAAACTATCAGAGTGCAAAATCAATCAAACAAGTGCTTACTAAAGGTTTAAAAACTTGATTAAGTAGATTCGATTGAGTACTCTGAGAAGCATGAGATATCTACTAACTTTTTAGCTACAAGAACTCCATATAAAATGGAGTAGTTAAAAGGAAAAAAAGAACTCTTGAAGACATGGAAGAACCATGATATGTGACAATGATCTCCCTAAATACTTCTTAGTTGAATTTATAAGTATAGCAAATTACATTCTCAACAAGTGTCTGATCAATCCTATCCTCAAGGAAACCCGCTATGACTCATACGAAGGTAAAGAACCAAATGAACTATACCTCACAACCTTCGATGGCAAAGGCTTAATCCATCTCATTGGTATGAACAATCTTGGAAAGTTTGATGCAAAGAGTGAGGAAGGAATTATGGGTTGATATTCATCCCATAACAAAGAATATAGAGTTTACAATAAAAATACAAAAATTATTAAAGAAAGTATTCATGTTAAAAAAACAAGATTGTTATACCGATGGTTGTATTACCTTATTTGCATTCTAATAATTATGTTTGAACAAGATTAATGATAGTGGTGAAAAAGAAGAAGCTTGGCCTCTTATCCAAAAGGGTCGAAGTCAGAGTCAAGCTTAAGAAGAAGATCAAGTTATCAGAGACTCTAAGCCTCTGACCACTTTGAGGGAAGAAGAACATCCTATTGGAAATGAAATAGTTAATATTCATTGAAGTGTGATAACTCATTCATCTCCAAAAAAATTATACCACACATTGAACCCAAGAGTCCTCAAAAGCTCTAAAGGGCCCTGATCGGAGCACAACCATGCAATAAAATTTGAATGACTATAAAAGAAGTAATGTGTGAGCATTGACCATCAAACCCACTAGTTAATCCATTATAGGACCAAATACACATTCTAAAATAAACTTTATGAAGTTCAAATTCATATTAAAATGAAGTCGGGCTTTTGTCAAAAGGGTACAATCAAGAAGAAAAAATAGAACTATGATGGGACTTCTACCTCTATAGTTAGATTTGAAGCCATTAGACTCCTTGTATTTGCGTCATTTATGGAAATTAAATTGCATCAAATGGATGTGCAATGTGCATTTCCAGATGGTAAATACAAGAAAGGTATATGTTGAGCAACATTTTAGCTTTGAGGACTTAAAAAAGCCTGATCAAGCATGCAAGCTTCATCAAGTGCTCTATGGACTTAAGTATCCTTCTTGAGCTTGGTGTGAAAGATTACTACATGATCATGGATTCAAAACAGGCAATTGATTAGATGTTGTTTATCAAATCCAATGACAAAGAATTTCTACTTCCTTATGAAATCCATTAACTATGATTTATGCGAAGAGTTCTCAGATCTTGTCAGTAAACAGTTTCAAATAAGCCTTATGAGGGAATTAAACTTCTTCCTATGATTGCAAATAAAGTGGCATCTTCGTTAATCAATTCATATACATTAAGGAGTTCCTTAAAAAGTTTAAAAAGTTTAAAAAGTCAAGTTGTAACCTTGTTAAAAATCCTATGTCAACAACATGCAAGCTTGACAAAGATCAAAGTGGAAGAACATTCTCTGAAAAATATGCAGGGGGATTATTCAATATCTGGTTTATCTGACAGTTGGCAAACCAAATATTATGTCTAGTGTCTATCTCTGCCTAAGATTTCAGTCAACACCAAAAGAATCACACCTTTGCTGTCAAGAAATTACTTAGATTCCTATCAAGGAACCTAAACCTTAGTATTTGGTATCCAAGAGGAGGCCACTTTAACTTACAAGATACTATGATGATGACTACCCTTGACAGATTATGAAGAGGAAACAATACCTCCGAGTCTTTCGAACTTCTTGGTCAGTTCCTTATATCATGGTATTTTAAGAAACAGAACTCAGTGGCCTTACCGAAAGCATAAGTAAATTACATTGTCAAGGGCTTGCTCCGCCTCACTCTTATGGATTTCATAAAAACACGAAGGCCTTGGAGTTAATTACAAAGGACATGAACATAACACGTAATTCAATTCAACACTGAAGAACAAACCAAATTTAGGTAAGGCATAACTTTCTTAGACACCATGTTGAGATAGGTCATATATATCTTAAATTTGTATTCACTAAAAAATAATCAACTAATATTTTTACCAAGCTTTTGAATAAATTCTGATGTCATTTCATTAGAAGAGAATTTAGAATGCTTTAACTAGATACAAGAATCGAGAGGGAGCCCTCTTTGAGTTGGTAATAAGTTTGCTAAATGAACTGTAGGGACAAAATCTAAGGATGACAATGCCAGACTTATCATAAACTCTTATATGAATACCTATTGACCATAGTCAGACATATAAATTGTTTTAAGGACTCCAAAAATTCACAAAGTACAGAAACTTGGGCATTAATGTCATAATCCTTATCAACAAATGACTGCCCATTGTGGAAATTTTTATTTTGTTGAGAGGTCAAAAAAATATGCATTTTAAACTTTTGGATTTCAAAAAATCAATAAAACAGCTTTTGAAATGAAAAGTAACTACCACATATAACCGTTGGATAATTATTGCTTGCTCTTTCATTGATATATTCTACAACTACATCAGTTGACCCTCTTTATGCTTACATATCCTTTCTTTCTTCCTCAAACCAAATTTATTCTTTCACTTTGAAAAACATAAAATATCGCCTAACCCCAACCTAAGTACGTCATCTCTCTCTCTCCCCCCCTCTCTTTAACTAACATCTATCCACAATGAGCAAGAAACAAAGCGCTTATAAAAGGCCATCTTTTGGGTACCCTCTAACCTTGTTTTGAACAGAAAGAGAGCGTTGAATGCACATCTAGCATCACTACCAAAAAATGTTGATATAACAAAAGGGAAGCTAACATCTCTATTTGGATCTCATACGAGGGATGACGAAGCACAATGAGTAAGGAAACTATGCCTATAGTCCTATAAAATGCCCTCCTACTTGGTTCACCAAATTTGGAATAGGAAGATATCACTGGTTTGGGAGTCATAGAGTAGTAACATGTGAGAAAATTGACATTAAGTTACTCATGGATAGTATGTTTAGTTTTTAGTCTAAATTATAGTCTTCAAATTATGATACCATATTCCAACATTGCAATGATGTTTACCTTACTATGTCATGTTGTTTTATACGTACTTCAAGAAGAAAATGTCTAAGGATGGGGCATACCACTCTTTTATGGTTAAACGGGTAAAGATTGAGTTCAATGTTGATTAATTGAGAGAATGATGGGAATCAAAAGATACCAACAATTGAACCTGTATTTTATTTCTAAGTCTAAAGCCTCCTTAAATTCCTTGAGAAATATCACTGACTGAAAAAGCAGGAGAATAGGCTTTCCTACACCAACTACTATTCGAAGGCAAGAATGCTTAAATGCATTGTCTTGAGAACCTTGTTTCCTATCAAATTCTCTATAGATAGCTCATGGCTAAATCTTAACCCTCTTGTGTTAAATCTTTGAGCTAAACGATGTCAATATGCTTAGTATTATCCTTTCTTATATGGGAAGCATAGCAAATAAACACTAAAAAAAGGAACTTACCTGTACCTTATGCCCACTAGCTTACCCTAATGTTTACGGCTCAACATCCCTCTAACTAATAAAAAATGTAACAAGGGACTTGTAAACACCATAAATGAATCCTCGAGACCAATATAAAGTATGAAAAGATTGATGATAAGTGGGTTGATCCTCATGATCTGATAGATAAAGAAAAGAGCATTAGGTCTATGGATAACTCATCAGAGATAAGGATTCACACAGGTAGTTAGGCTTCAGACAACTTGATGGCCCTTGTCCAGAGTGAGATATCAAGGCTCTCCACTGTGTTGATCGAACGGAATGAAAGGTTAATAGGCTCAGTGGTGTTGGTGCTACCGTCCAATCTTAGGTTATTGATCTTAATGTCAAGGAGAAAATGCTAGCTGCCATGTAAGTGGAAGAACCTCAAGGGAGCCTAGACAACAATTAAGTCATTTTTACATGGAAAAGAAAAGAATTGAATGGTTAGGAATAAGAGACCTAGATAAGCGCTATCATAGACTGCGAGTACCAAATTGGTGCCTTCAAGATTTTAGAGTAAACTCATATTTGTATACCTTATGTATTATTGCCTGGTGATGACTATCACCTAACCCATTGAGGGAAAAGAAACATTATAATTCCTAAAAGAAGGTTTGTATTTAGCAAAAAAAGTTATGTTGTGTAGAAAATTTCTGAAAAAAATTTAGAAAGCACTACTTGAAATCAGAAAATTTCGAAAATAATCTCAAAAAGGCAAAAGCCTTGCTGTTGCATATTTGCTAGGTTGTGGGCTTGAACTTATGACGTTGAGCATGCATCAGTGAGAAAGTGACTAGTGAGGTAAGCTTTGGCTCACAATAAGACTCTCACGAACAATATCGTAGACAGTGAAACAGTGCTGGTAGCATGATCTAGGAAGCTACCACTACTTGGTTGTAAAGTTTTTACCACCCAATGACTGCCACTGGGATGTATCAGATGCCAATAGGTCCTAATGAAGGCTAATGGGTCCTTCCTTCATCCCATTTTCCTAAATCCCATGTGATTTTATGTGTTAATTGTTGCAATTATTGTACTTAGTAGATTTTCAACAAACGGGACATCAATTAAGCATTTCACAACATTTTATAAAAATTTGATTAATAAAATTGATTTGATTTTGCCCTTAATTTTGTGGTTTACTTCATAAAATCACCTTACTAGCACTATATATAATGGCCTTCACTCCACATTTTAGGAGAAATTTTTAGGACTTGGAACATTTCTACCACTTAGAAAAACATATACTCTCTTTCTTCTTCACATAAAAATCATCTCTTTAGAAACTTGGTGGTAACAAAACTCTAGCATGTTTTCTTCTCAAATTCCTTTAAACATCTTTATAGTGGACTAGGCTTTGTCCTATCCTAATGCAATTAGGAGGAAGGAAATAAAAGTGGTTTGCTTTGTTGTGCTACGCGTATCTAGGTAGGTCCTGGAGGCCATTAATCAAAGATAATAATATGTTTAAAACTTTTCTTTTACCTTTTATGTCATAATCGTACCTTTCTTTCATCATCTATGACTACTTGTTTAGTGTTCATTTTTTCATTCATGAATTAAAAAAATATATCATTAACAAATGGGCCACTAAATTTATTCCGTTATGTTATCGCTATTTTCGTACTAAAAATGCATTGTTAATAAGTGGCCAATAAAAATATTTCTCTTATTAATTACCTTACTAAGTATGACAACAATAACAATCTCCCAGTGTAGGGCCCCACCTATGCAAGGTCTAGGGAGATTGATATGTAAACAGTCTTACCTTTGTAGATATCATTAACCACGGAGAGGCCAATTCTAAAGTTTTGAGAAAATATTTTATAGTTTAAAAATCCTTTCATAAAAATAAATACATAAATAGATAGATAATAAAATAAAATCATTGTACTATAAATAACAACAAGTCGCATAATAACCAATACAAGCGCACACAAGAGCTGAAAACACATGGTAATTGATAGCCATAAACAAGCACTAACAATTTAAGTGCCCTTGTTGACTACTGGAAGAGCAAATGATAAGTTAACTAAAGTCTGTAACCTTAATCCCAAATTTCCAAAGCTTCATATTCTAAGCCATGTCCTCCATTAGTCCTAAAGTCTTCAAAATGTATCCAATCATTTTGCTCTAATTCTGCCACGGTCTACTTTGACCCCTTCTACTCCCTAGAAGATCAATCTTCTTACACCTTTCACTAGTGCATCCATACTCCTTTTCCTTATGTGACAAACACATCTAAGTCTAGCTTCTCTCATATTATCCTCCATGGGTGTCATTCTTACTTTGGTCTCTAATTACTACATTTCTAATCCTGTCCAATCTCATGTGGCCACAATCTAACGAATCATCCTCATCTCGATGACCCTATCCTTTAGACTTGAGACTTCTAGATAGGCCAACATTCTATGCCATGCAATAATGCTAGAATAATAACCATATGATAAATCCTTCCTTTTAATCTTAGTGAGATTCTTTTATCACACAACACCACTAAAGCATTTTCCACTTTTGTCATCTTACCTTTATCCATTAGTTAGTGTCATCATCACTATCCCCTTCTTCTTGAATAATCGAGCCTAGATATCTTAATTTGTCAACCCTTGGTATAGCCATGCCTTCGATCGTCACTTCAGCTTCGATGCCACCTCCCCCTTACTATGTTGACATGTTAAGTACTCAGTCTTCGACATGCTTAACCTAAAACCTTTAGCCTCTAGGGTATCTCCCTATTACTATAACTTATTGCTAACCCACTCTCTAGTCTCATTGATAAGAACTATGTCATTAGCAAATAGCATACACCATGGTACCTTAACTATAATTCCTCTAGTGAGTTCATCCATAACCATAGTAAAAAGAAAAGGGCTCACCACTGACCCTTGATGGAGTCAAATGTCTATAAGAACGTCATCTATATCCTCCCCAAGGTCCTAGCTTTAGTCCTAGCTCCCTCATACACATGTTTAATAACCCGAATGTAGTGCCTTTCTTCTCCAAGCACCTCGATAACCATTCTTAGGCACTCTATCCTATGCTTTCTCTAAATCAATGAACACCATATAGAGGTCCTTTTTTCGATTCCCATAGAATTCCAATAGCCTTCTTATGAGATAAATAGCCTCCATAGTAGACCTACCTGGCATGAAAACAAAATTTGTTGTCTACATCCTTAGATCCTCCCTCAACCTTCTCTCAATCACCTTTTTCCATAACTTTATTGTGTGGCTAAGCAATTTAACACCTCTGTAGCTATTGCAATTTTGAATATCATCTTTGTTCTTGTCAGGAGGGATAACTGTGCTAAGATTCATAAAACACCTTTGCTGTCTTAAATACAACATTAAAAAGGATTATTAGCTACTCAAGGCCTTCCTCACCGAGATGCTTCCAAATTTCCACAGGGATACCATATAGGCTGACTTCCTCTCTAGACTTCATCTTCCTTAATGCCTCTTTAATCTCCTCTTTTGAGATATGATGATTGCAGCTAGAGTTTTGTTGCTCCCCCCAGCACCTTGGCTCTCTATGTTGGGAGCTGTCAAACCTCTCCGCGTTAAATACCTTGTAGATTTCTTGTTCTTATTTCCCTAAAACTAATAAGCTTAAAGACCTCCTTCTCACCCTTCTTCGCATCTAGTTCCTGATATAATCTTTTATAAGCACTGTTCTTTAGATATTTTAGTCATCTTTCAAACCTTCCTAAATATAACCCTTTTTGTTATCAAAAGAATCACTATGTCAATCTTGCTTTTTGAAGATTGTTCAATAAATAATTGGCTAGTATAATGATTAATTAAATTATAAAAAGTTTAATTAATCCCTGTTAGAATATTATAGTGCATTACTGCCTCTTAACCAGCAAAACAGATGGCTCAAATTTCAAGCACGTACTAAATAAACTTTGTTTGTGTTATGTCTTGCTTATCATATGTAATGCCCATGCCCATTCCCTGGTCCCGACCATGAACAAATGCTTGGAATTGGCTTCAAGGACCGACAACTAACTTCGTAAATCACTGTAAGCCTTTTTAGCATACTTTGTCCTCACATATGCTACTTGGAAAACTGCTCGGGAGGTTACCCATCCTAAGACTTCTTCACAGTAAGCACGCCTAACTATGCATCTTTTAAGAGTGGGGTTCCTACAAAAGAAGGTGTGCCCTTGCTAGTATAAGTAGTCATTCCAATCCTTTTAGTCTTCTCAGCTTTCTATTCACCCTTCTTTATCTCTTTAGAAGAGTGTTTCCATCTTTCTTCCACAATCCTTGCAACTTCTTCCTTAATATCCTTCATCTTCCTATGAAAGTTGATACAAAAGGTTCCTTGAGGAGACCCAATGCCTTATTAACTACCTTATTAGACAAATCACGCCTAAATCGTCCGCTGGTCACTCCTATATCTTGGCTACCACTGATTACTTCTCTAAATGGGCGGAAGCAATTCCACTAAGTGAGGTCAAAAAAGAAAATGTGGTCGAGTTCATAAGGACACACATTATCCTTTGATATGGTGTGTCGATGTACATTATCACCGATAATGGTAAGCCCTTCGTCAACAGCATGTTGAGTAGCCTGTGCGAGAAGTTTAAGTTTGCCTAGCACAAGTCCACCATGTACCATGCCCCTGTAAACAACCTAGCGAAAGCCTTTAATAAAATACTTTACAACTTACTCAAAAAGACATCGCTAAATCTAAAAGGGATTGCCATGAAAGAATAGGGGAGACTCTTTGGGCATACTGAACCACATATAAGACACAGTCGACCCCCTTCCCTCCGGTATATGGAGTTGAAGCGGTTATACCACTAGAGCTCGAAATCCTGCCGCTTCGCTTCGCCATACAGGAAGGTTTGACGGAAGACGAAAATCACAAGCTTCGCTTAGCTGAGCTGGAGCCCCTTGATGAGAAAAGACTTTAGGCACAATAGAAGCCAGAATGATACCAAGGTCTATCAAGAGCGTTCAACAAAAAGGTTCAGCCGCACTCGTTCCAAGTTGGGGATCAGGTACTTGTGCTGAACAGGCCAATCATCATGACCCACAAGATAGGAAGCAAATTTGCCCCGAAATGGGAAAGACCTTATGTTTTTCACGAGGTATACTCAAATTGTGCCTACAAGATAGCAGATGGACAAGGGGTTCGGGTAGAACCCATAAATGGTAAGTTCTTAAAGCGCTATTATCCTTGAAATAGGATGTTGTAAAGCTCATAAGCTAGATCCTAAACTACGCGTTCTTTCAAGTTAAATTCATTTGTATTACTCCTGGCCTGCAAGAGTATAAATTGTGAACAGCAAAAACAAACTCAAACAAAAAAATCTTCGTAATACTCTTAGCCCACAAGAGTATAAACTATGCACGGCAAAACAAATATATACAAAAATTTAGTTTGTTGAACTACGTAATGACTTGATCTTATTGGAAATTGCAATATTTCCATAAGTACGTAGGCAGCTTGGTAAATAAATTACCAAGTACAGTCAAAAATAATAAAAGGGGATAGCATGGCGGCAATCAAATTTCATATGAAGGAGGACACACAGTCCATTACAAGTGTTTATTACAAATAATAAAACAGAGAAAGAACAAAACAAGCTGAGCGATACATCAATTGGTGTCCATCCAAGTGTCAGGGTTAAGTGAGGATTGCAGTGCTAGCATGACTTGCTCATACCTCTCTAACTCCTTGACATCATTAGGTGAAAGAGGGGGCACCGTGTCAAGGCCGACAAGAGCTTTAGATCTTACATCAACTGCTTGCTCAGCAACCTCCAGTAGGGAAGATTGGACGTGGTCGTCGCCTTTAAACTGGTACTCCTCTTCCTGGGCTAGGCGAAGCGCATCCTCCAAATCAACAATCTTCTGCTCCATGCCCTTGAGTTTCTCTATCGAGACACCACGATCTGCGCGGACTGTGGCAAGACGTAAGCATGCAAGATCGACCTGCTCAGTACACAAGGCCTTCTCCCTCACCACATCATCTGGGTGGTGGCACGAGGAAGCTGCTTTCTTTAATGATAAGAAAGCCGAT
>NCQS01073319.1:0-12495 GCA_002740445.1 Pachycereus pringlei
TTCATGCTTATGAAAGGGTGGATGTTGAATCATTCAAAATTACAAACTTGGGATTTATTGACTATCTATTGAGGAGCTCTTATGGCCAATTACTAACTTTAGGTGATGCGTACTACCCCCAACTTGTATGCATGTTTTATGCCAACCTTAGGGTTGCTAAAGTCGGACCGATTGTCACTCTTGAATGTCAAGTAAAATATACCCGCTTTTCCTTAACTGAGTCTGACCTCAACAAGATTCTTGGCTTACCCACTGTCACACAACCCAACTTTTTCACCACCGACCTTAGACATCGCCGTCTAGCAGAATTTGCCACTCTTCCTCCCTCCTCACAAGGCTCTAACCTTTTATACTTGATCCTTCACCATGCCCCTCGCATCCTCTACTACGTTCTGGTTTGCACCATTTTACCCAAACCCAACTCCACTGACAGTCTAAATAACAAGACTTTGGAACTCCTTTATCTCCTAATGACTGGCAAACCCGTCAATTATGCTCAGTACATCCTCAATCATATGGCCAAAATTGGTTCCATCATGTGCCCTACCCCTCTAGCCTACTCCAATCTCCTGGCCTTGGTATTTAATCACTTTGGTGTTTCCCTTGAGCATGAAATATGTGAGTCCAGGCCCCTCCCTGTCATCACTCCATCATCCCTGAAAAATATTCAATTCTTCCAGACAGCTCCCGGAGTTTGGAAATTCATCGAAGATATGACTCCCAAAGAGAAAAAGCTTGTCTCCCTTCAATTTACCAAACATGTTAAGCCTTGCCAAATCTCTCCCTCCACCACTCTTCCCACCTCCCTCCTATCTTGTCTCTCGACGAGCGAGTCTATGAACTGCAAGACTTTACAGAACGACTCGATTACATCCTCGTCCAGCACACTGACAATCTGGATGGCCTTGCCTACAATCAAGCCATTTTGAGTAATACTCTTACTGTAGTCCAGTCATCCCTCACTGCTCTCCATCACAAGGTGGATGATCTTCTTCGGCTCAGCAGTGTCACTCACCATTGTGCACTCAAGGGTGTTCCGTTATCTGCCGCCGAGCAAATCAAATGTGCCAACTCTGCCACTCATCTGATCAACGCTGCCAGCAAGCCATCGTCGCCCCAGCCATAATTTTCTCTCCCTTATTTCCCCCTGTTTTTTCTATCCTATTGGTCTGCTCAAACATATAAATTTTGCCTTGCACTTCTCCTTTTTGATGAAAGAGGAGGAGAAAAATATGTTATGTTCTCTTATATGTTATGTTCTCTTATGGTTAGCCAGTAAAAATTGTGCTACAAAAAAATATGTCATGTTCTCTTATGGTTAGCCAGTAGAAATTATGCTATCTTATGTTAACTCGTTATCTTAGTCCTTATGTTTGCTAGTAGCAGCTTGATGATTAGCCTCTGGGGCAATCTTATGATATTCCACTAAGTTATGCTATTACAACTATGTTCTCACATCTTTATGCATTCTGATAATATCCCCATTCCGATGTGGTCTATTATATTGAAAGAACTCACTATATCGCATTGCCATCTTGTAATCAATTAAACTTACATAAGCTAATTTTGGCTTTCATCAAAAAGGGGGAGATTGTTGAATATATTAGTGACTAAATGTTTTGATAAAACACAAAATTATCTTAAAACTAGAAATTGGAAGACTAAGGACAATCATACAAAGCACATTCTAAACGTGTAGCCTAATATGAAAGGCAATCTGCACAATTGACTAATTGGACATATTGAGATATGCATGCACTTGATTGGTTAAACACAAAACCTACACACATGAAGCACCCAGGGAAAGAATATGCATATAATATTATTTGATCTGTGCACATATAAGAGCCTGGACCATATTTTCACAATCAAATCCCACAAAATTCTAAGTTGACAAAAGTTAAATAAGTTATAAATTTATAATACGATACAAAGAAATATATTAATTAAATGAATTACCTTTGGGGTTAAAGAAATTTTAAATGTATCAAGAATACATCATCTTGCACTAAATATCGACTTTGATGCAATCGTAGAAACAAGCACAATTAATACATCACAAGCTGTATGGGCAACCATGGGATATCAAGGACCATGTACTTTTCACCATCCCAACACATCATCCCCTACTTCATCCTCGTTAAGTCCCTCATTTATGTACTTTTGCAACTCTAACTTGATAATTCCTCTCCCTTCATCTGGCCCCTTTAACTTCTTTCTTGAATCTTGTGCATTAGAGGCACAGTTCCACTAGATGCATATCCTTCTCAACTTTAGGTTGCACCCCACTACTTTGCCTAGTTTGAGGAGTCAATGATTTGTACAATTGCCAATATTTAGTAAACAAAGCTTCTAATTTTCCTCATTTTCAAAACTATAGCACTACCCATATACTTCATCAAACAAATTACAAAGAGAACCTCAAGACCCGCTAACTTGTACCTTGGGTCAAAGAGGGTAGCAATGTTCTCCAAAGGGTTCATTTTCTTAGGCGTGTCATAGTACTTTGCATATTTCATTCTCTTCCTGTTGGTAATTTCTTTAAAGTTTGTGACTCTAGATCCAATTTCCTCAATTTTTTTACTTCTTTCATCATTCGTATCAATGATCTTTACAACTTGCTGCAAATGTTTCAACATAATATGAATAACTACAATCCTAAAGAAAAGCAGGTTGGATGTCACATACGAAATATCAGACAAAAACAAAGTAACATTATAAAAAACCTCCAAAATAACTAACAAGTGTTTAACGTGTTTCCAATCATTAGAGTTAGGAAGTCTATCTGTTTCATCTTCTTTTGCCAACTCTACATTATAATAAGGGTCTCTGTTGCTATAATTTGTGAATGCATGGTCATACACAAAACCATTGCTAAGCATCTTATAAGTGGAATTCCATCTAGTGGGAACATCAAGAGATAAAGAAGGCTTGCTCTCAATTTTTCTGCAATTGCACATTCTTGAAATTTTTGCAACCTATTAGGAGACTGCCTAATAAGCCTTACAGAAGCTTGAACATGCTTCATTGACTTTCCAACAACCTTCAACCAATCCCATACAACTAAATTAAGTATGTAAACAACATACCTAACATGTAAAAAGTCCCCACAAGAGAAAAGAAAATAACCATGTCGCTTAAAATCACCAACAAAGGCAATACAAGCAGTGTTATTGCTCCCAACATTATCCACAATGATAGTGTATAGTTTAGATGCTAAACCCCAATCCTCTAAACACTTTCCAAGAATAAGAGCAATATCATCACCTTTATGACTAGAAATTGCACAAAAATTCAATATTTTCTTATGTAATTTCCAATCATTATTAATAAAGTGGCCAGTTATACACATGTAATTAATCTTCTGAAGCAAAGTGCATGTGTCTGTTGTTACACACACCCTTTGAGATGAATGTGTAAGATACTCTTTCAACTTTACCCTTTCATCCACATACAAGTGATAAATGTCTCTTGCAATGGTAATGCGTGAAGGCTTATTAAGTGAAGGATAACAACAAACATCTTTTGTTTAAATCCTCTATTTTGAACAAATCCAAGGGACAACTCAATTATGATCATTTTGGCAATAGACTCCCGCGCCTCACAAGGATTTAATACCCATGACTTTAATCTACCCTCTCTTGCATCCTTCTCAAAAGCCAACTAAGTTTATGTCTATTTGCTTTAATTACGTGGGTTATTATTAGGGTACTTAGAAAAATGATTTTTCAAATTTTCCATTACATTCCTACTAGAATCAGCCTTACATATTTTATGATAGTATTTGTGCTTATCAGGCACTCCTTTGTCGTTCTCTTAGATCTCTGTGAAATGTTGGCAACACTCTGCCTTTTTAGTACACTTTCTAACCTAGCCACTTGTTTTCCCTTACTCTTGCTTTTTGGTGTTTCTTCGCTTGGCTCTTCTTCCTCCTTGATTTCAACGGGATCATTCACTTGGTGCTCATTTGGAATATTGATATCCATGACAACTGATTCTTCCACTTCCAAACTACTTTTCTTTTTGGATTTGGAGCTCGACATCTAACACTGACATTAGAGCTGGGTAACGGTTCGATTCGAATCGACCCATTTAATAAACGGGCCAATTTTGTATCAGCCTTGAAAATAATTTAGATTTACTCAAAATTGAAAAATAACATGTTTTCATGCTAAACAGTCAAATCATGTCGACTTCGGATTAAAATTGATTTGGTTCGTGTTTCTCTCAATAGCTTCAAGTTGGGCTCGGGTTGTGTTATCGTGTCAGGTTAGGCTTTTCCAACTCTAAATGACATGTAATTAAAAAAATAATAATGAGTAACTAAACACTCTATGTAGAGATTTTGTTAGTTTAAGAAATGAAATATGAAACTTAGATTTTGATAACAAGTCGTAAAGGCACCGTGATGACTAATTTAATAGGAATTTGAGTAAACATTACCCCTAAAAATAAGACAGGTTTCAATTCTTTGAAGTTAGAACCCAAATTAACACAAACATAAGGTTAAACACTAAACCAATTATGGTAACCAATTAATTAAGATGCCAAATTGAGAACTTAGACAATTTTTAAGTTAAAAATGCAAACAGTCAGCAATTCAACAGGTAAAACAACCATAGTTAAGTTTTGACTTGTGCAAATTAGAACCACAAATCACAAAACACTAAAACCAACAACAATTTCAAACCTGATTATCCATAAATCAAACCAAACCCATTGGTCACTGCCTGTGTTCATTCAATAAAAATTTCAACACTTACTCATAAATCAAACCCTGCCCTGAAGTCAACCTAATGCCCATTTCATTCTTCATGAACCATAGCTCACAGCAATTTGAATTGAACCCACAAACTTACTCATAATCATTACTCATATCCATCGAAGGCATAGAATCTATGCCTACATTACAAGACAAAGGGAATCTCACGTAAATCAGTCACCTTGTCCACTTGGATGGATTCATTGAAAGAAATGAGAATTCATTTAACCAAGGAAACGATAGCTAAAGCTTCTTGAAACTCAACCTTTTTTAACAACTCACTGAAGAATCAAGTTGTCACCAAATGCCTACAAATACAATTTTAAGGTCACATGGGTACCATTTAGACCTTCCTAAATCTATCAATTATGTAAAACTTATGCATCTAAACTAAGTATCGATCTTGTGACTGTGGACATGCATTCACGATCGTATATCCTGTTATGATTCAAATGTCTGAATAATGCTTCTTGTGTTGAAGTACAATATCAAACCAACTGCGACAACCTGACAAAGGTTCAAGACTAAATAGTACAACTGCTGTTGTGATTTTCCGCAAGCGCATGAGTTATCACCATAGCATTTATGGGTGTCGTCCTCAGGTAGGGGAATGTAATTAGGTCTCTAATCAACTACTAAATAACTTATACTAAATTAGTTTAAACAATGACAAATAAATAAACTATTTTAAACAACTCAACTAATCACATGCTCTTAAATCAAGTAACCATAACAATGAAACTAAACTAGCCTAATTCTTACAAAATTAAACTCATTGTCATTATTCGATTCTCTAAAGTTCTGAAATTTAGCAACAGAAACAGAAATATTTAGAAATTGAAACCTAGTAGAGAGGACGAAAGAAACCTCAATCCAAGTCCTTTCAACCCACACCAATAACAAAGACTTATATCTGGGCATGAGTTGAATTGAAAAAGTCAAATTGCAACTTCACAAAGTGCAGACCCAACTAGCAACCACAAATCAAGTGAATTGAACTTTAATCAAGTGAATTCCGAAATGACGTGATTCAACTACAAAACCCAGTTATGAACTTGTAATGAACTAACCAAAATCGGAATAAGGGGATGGATTCAACTCGAAATTAGAATCAATCAACTGGAATCTTGGACACACAAAATCGAAATTCTTACTGGAATTTTATGAGAATAGAGTTGATTTTAACAAATGCTAACATCTGAAGCTGAAATCTGAAATTATAATTAAACGTAAAATTGAAAGAAGACAATAATCCTATCTCACCTCCTTTCCCTTCGATCTTGCTTCCAATTTCATGATTGCTTCAATTAATCCTCAATGAAGGACTTTTAACTGTTCTTGCAATACCTCATCTTCAGTGTCCACTTGATGATATGAGAGAGATGCTAGTGGAGAAGATGGAATTAGCGTCTCGTGATTAATAAGGATAATTATGAGATTAAATAAAAATAGTTAAGGTTGAGAGAGAAGGAGAAGATGGATGGGGCGAATGGTGGCTGGATAGAAAGAAGAATCGAAGCAGCTACAGGGGAGTCTATTCTTTCGCACCTCACGTGAGAGAGGAAGGAAGAAGGAGGGCACATCACGTGACTTTCGCGAGACTGATAAATGAAAGGGGGGAAATCTGGGTTCTAGGCAGCGAAAATGGAACCAAATAGATCGCACCTGGCTGGGAAGAGCAAATCCAAAAGAAGGAGAGAAGGAGAGTTGAGAATAGGGGAGGGCCCGAGCTGAGCTTAAAAGGCGCTGGGCCAGGAGATCAGGCCCGGATGGATGGGGGAAAGAGAAGAAAGAAGAGCTTAGGGAGGCAAATTTAGGCCTAGGAAAGCAACAAACAGACAGGCCCAAACCCGCTAATATAGAGGGGGCAAGCGCATAGGTCGTGGACCGGGCCGGGAGTTTGGGTGGTTTTCTTTTTTCTTTCTCCACTTGATCCAAAATCTTGTTGATTCAACTTCCTTTTTTTTTCCTCAAAAAATTTAATTAATCTTCAAATTTATCAAATTTCTACAAAACAAACAAAAACATATCAAAATTCTAATTGAATCATTATTTTGAGCAAATACTAAATAATAAAAAAGTATAAAATGATATAATTTCAGGCTGGGCAATACCTCTACACCTAAATTTTGCTCATCCTCGAGCAAAACAAAACTAGGAGCCTAGAAAAAAGAAAATAAATTCCTAACTCATTTTTGTAAGAATCTCACTTGCACTTAACTCGTGCAACAGACCCTTTAAACACCTAGGTTACACCTGTTGGATGAATAAGGTCTCATGAGAGTTTGTAAAAGATATACTGGTAAAATCGTGAATTTTTTCCCAAAAAACTCATATATATAATATCGGGAAAAATATATACATATTATAATCAACCACATCACTCAAGTAACCTAAGCACTAAATCACATATATACACAATGTACACATTAAGAAATTCTTAATCCCTATTGGTGACATCTATACACAATTCTTCACCCCGCTTAAGAATTATGATCAAGTCAGACTGGTAGAACCTCACTTTGGAGATAAGTGAAATACTCCTATTCATGTGTTTAAGATATAATAAGATTCACTTAATTCATCTTCCAATCATGCAATCTACCAAAGACTTGCTTAAATTCTCAATTCTCCACCAGTAAGTTGTAAAATGCAACCCAATAATCAAGAGGACTTTACAGGGTTGTAACGGGTTAAGGATAAAGGTTTAGGAGATGGAATCGATTTGGGAAATGAGCAGCGAACAGCCAACCGACTAATAAGCAACCAAACACTTCCACTAACTACACTACATACTTTCCCAAAATAAGGCACACCCAACAAAAATGGACCATTGAAGATGAGTACATACAATGACAGGCATGCATGCCAAACACTCCTATTCACTCACTTTTTCAATTTTGTTTTTTGAGATTTTTTTTAACTTTTATTCTCATTTTTTTCTTTTTTCTTTGCTTTTCTCTTTTTATTTTTTTCAATTAAGAAAATGAACAAATGGCATGTATGAAAATAGTACAACTCAATTTTCAAATTGTAACAATGATATACCCCCTCATATAACCAAGATCAGCCACCAATTACGCCCAAAAACGGCCCATAGAATACTGACATGTTGCTCCACTAGTCTTAGCTTGGGTATAGAAAATGTGTTTGCGCCAAAGATGATGGGTTCACAACAAATGAAAATGGTCAAGGCTCAAAGGATTAGCAAAGGGTGAACATTCAAATTAGGGTGACAATTTGGCTATGTGGCTTACAAAACAAATGAAATGCCTTTTGATATTATTATTATGCACAAGCTAAATATGATTTTAAAGAGAATCAAAGCAAGCTCTAGAGAAATAATAATGGAAGAGACACATATGAAAGAAAAATATGAGACTAAAAGTAATGAATAAGTGTTTAAGGCTCAAAATCTCATAGGTTTTCTACCAAAGTCAATAAATCTTGCAATAAAAATGTTGGTGGTTATGACTATATATAAATGTCACACTTTAGACTAAATTCTATCATGCACACCAAATCTATGTGCAATTTAATAGCCATGGTACAACCGAGCATAGTCAATTAGAATCACATACATATTCCCCAAAACAAAACAAAAGTCTTTTTGGATTTTAAAACTTGTTCATTTTTTTCTTTTTTTCCCCCTAAAATTTTGAAACAAAGTTCCCTACCCCCACACCTAAATCTAACATGTCATCATTGGAAGTAAAAGGAAACATACAACAAAACTAAAAGAAAAACAAATATACAAAAAGAAAACTAAGACTTAAAAAAAAGGCAAGACCCTAAACTCAAATATACAAGCATATACACAAAAGAGAAGTGAAAGAAAAAGAACCTAAATATACGAAAAGAAAATAAAAAGAAATTAATAAAAATAGAAAGAAGGAAAAGAAATCTCAATCAAACCAGGTCTGGTGCTAGATATAACCAAACTACTCGGTACCATATTACTCATTAGGATTCGGTTCATGGAGTATCAGACACTCCACACCGTTTGTGCTCGGCATCTTCAGAAATTGTTTCAACCTGTGGCCATTCACCTTAAACTTGGCACCACTTTCAAGGTCTTGTATTTCGACTACACCATAGGGAAAAACATCTAAAACAACATAGGAACCTATCCATCATGACCCTAATTTTCCTGGAAAAAAATGCAGCTTAGAACCATGTAAGAGAGCTTTTATTCCTATGGAAAACTCTTCCTAAGAATATGTCTATTATAGAGTAACTTAGCCCTCTTTTTATAAGATCGAGCACTCTCATATGCCTTAGCTCTAATCACTTCGAGCTCACTCAGTTGCAGTCTCCTCTTATCACAATCTTGAGTTAAGTCATAATTGAACATCTTGATGGCCACCAAGCTCGATGCTCCATCTCAACAAAGATATGACTAACCCTATAAGGTGACATACCAAAAGGAGCCTTGAAAGCCTTCCGATAAGCGTATAAAGCACCTACAAGCTTGCCAGCCCAACAAGTTCTATTCCTGCTCACAGTCTTTTCTAGAATCTACTTAATTTGCTCATTGGACACTTCAATCTGACCACTAGTCTGGGGCTGATATGGCGTAGCTAGTCTATGAACTATATAGTACCTTCTCAATAAAGCATCAAAAAGCCTATTAATAAAGTGGGTACCCTGATCACTAATAATAGCTCAGGGCATGCCAAATCTAGGAAAAATATTCTCTTTAAGGAACTTCACCACTACTTTAGCATCATTGATCCTAGTAGGGATTACCTCTACCCACTTAGAAATATAGTTCACAACTAACAAAATGAACTCATTCCCAAAAGAGGATAGAAAGGTCCCATGAAGTCTATTCTCTTAAATATAAAAAATCTCCACCACAATGATGGGATTAAGTGGCATTACATTTCTCCTAATAATTCTAACCAACTGCTAGCTCCTAAGAAACTCTTATAATACTTAAAAATATCCCTAAACAAGGTAAGCCAATAAAAACCACATTGAAGAATCTAGGCTGCTGTGTTTTTCCCACTGAAATGCCCCTTACATGCTTGGTTATAGCAGAATGAAAGGACACTTATAACCTCATGATTGGGAATACACCTTCTGAAGAGTTGGTCAGAATAATCCTTAAATAAGTAAGGGTCATCCCAAACAAAGAATTTTACAAGGTGAAAGAATTGGTCTCTTTGATTCTTAGTCCAACCCTCAGGGATCCCACTAGACACTAGCTAGTTCACAATGTCAACATACCAAGAGTCAGGGTGGACTACATATAATTGCTCATCGGGGAAGAATTCAGAAATACTGGACTTATGTTCTCTATCATAGAGAATTCTGGACAAATGGTCAACACGGGGTTCTGAAAACCTTTCTTATCCCTAATCTCACTATCCAATTCTTACAGAAGCAAGATCTACCTCACAAGTCTAGGCTTAGCATCCTTCATAGAAAGAAGATGCTTAAAAGTAAAGTGGTCAGTATAAGCAATCATATAAGACCCAGTTAGGCAATGTCTAAGCTTTCTAAAACCATATATCACAACCAAAAAGTCTTTCTCAGTGACAGGTAATTCAGTTGGGCATCATTTAAAGTGTGACTAGTGTAATAAATGATATGGGGCTTTTCATCAACAAATTACCCAAGAATCACTCAAACAGTATAGTTAGATGCATCACACATTAACTCAAAGGGTTCTTCCTAGATGGGAAGATAACGAATGGAAGCAGAGGTCAAGGCTTCTTCCAGCTTAGCAAATGCCACATAATACTCCTCAGAGAAGCGAAATGACACTGCTATAGCTAAAGGGTTGGTCAAAGGCTTAGCTATTTTACTAAAGTCCTTTATGAAATGTCAATAGAAGCCTACATGACCAAAAAAAGACCTCTTCTCTTTCACATAAGTAGGAGAGGCATGAGTAACAATCAAATCAGTCGTAGCCTTATCAACTCCAAATCCATCTCTAGAAATAACATAACCTAAAACTATCCCTTTTTCAACCATGAAATAACATTTCTCCCCCTTTAAGTCAAGTTTTTCTCCCTACACTTTTGCAACACTTTTCTTAAATTAGACAAACAATCATTAAAGAAAGACCCAAACCTGGAGAAGCCATCCATGAAATTTTTTTTACATTATTCAACTAAATCTGAGAAAACAGAAATCATGCACCTCTGAAAAGCAGCAGGGGCATTACAAAGTCCATAAGGCATTCTCCTAAGGGTATATGTTCCAAATGAATAGGTGAATGTAGTCCTCCGGAGCAATAAAGATCTAAGTGTAACTAGAATATCTATCCAAAAAGCAATAGAATGAATGTCCAGTCAACTTTTCTAACATCTGGTCAAGGAAGGAGGGGGAAAAATGATCTTCCCTAGTGGCAGCACTCAGTTTTCTATAGTTAATACAAACACCCTATCCATATTAGACTCGAGTAGGAACTAGCTCATTCTTATCATTCCTAATCATAACAATACCGGTCTTCTTAGGAATAACTTCAATAGGGGTAACCCACTCACTATCATAATAGATAGATTATCCCATAGTTTAACCACTTAAGCACTTCCTTCCTCACTACTTCCTGTCAAGTCGGGTTTAAACACCTTTGACGATTTCAGTGAGGCTTAGCATTATCTTCCAAATGGATCCTATGCTACACAATTAAGGGACTAATATCCTTGATATCCCCTAAAGTCCAACCTATGACTTGCTTGTTCTCTTTAAGTAAGGCAATCAATTTTTCCTCTTAGTCCTAGTCTAAGTGAAAAGCAAAATCACAAGCAAAGATTCATTGAGTCCTAGAAATGAATACTTAAGAGAGCTAGGAAGAAGTTTCAATTCAAGAGAAGTAGAAGGGGAATAAGACTTAGAAGTAGACTAAGAAATAAACTCAGAAGGAGAAGCAAAAGCAATCAAGTAGTTAGCAGTAGAGCACAAGTTTATCAAATTCAAATGCATCATATTCAAGCTCATTATCAATCAAAAAAGGCTCATACTCAATGGTAAAAATGTCATGAAACTCATCATCAACCATAAAATCCTCTACCTAGTTAAGAGTAGAAAACATCATATTATCAAAACCAGAAGGTTGTCTTTAAAGATTAAAGATTTTGAATTTCAAGGTCACGTTTCCAAAAGACAGTCTTATCATGTAAGTTTTTGTAGTTAATTAAGACATTGACAGTGGCTAAGAAAGGACACCCTATAGTAACAAGGACCTGACTAATAACGTTAGCTATCTTCTTAGTCTCAAGCACAACAAAGTCCACTAGGTAAATGAATTCACCCACCCTAATCAGCACATCCTCTACCACACCCCTAGGTAATTTGGTTAATTTATTAGCTAGCTGGATGATCATTTTGATAGGTTTCACCTCACCTAACCCTACCTCTCATACTCAGTGAAATGTATCAAATTGATGCTAGCCTCTAAGTTAAGCAAAACTCTGTATATGAATAAGTTAGTCCCATATGACTATAGAAATAGTAGGGTAATGGGATACTTGTACTTTACTGGGATCTGGTGAGAAATAATAGAACTAGCATTAGAGGCTAAGGAAATCTTTTTAGGACCACTAGTAGCTCTCTTGTTGGTACACAAATCCTTCATCTAGCATATGGAGGCATTTGGCGAGTAGCATCAAGCAAAGGAAAGTTGATTTTGACTTGAGAGAAGCTATCTCTTATCTTACCAATATGGGTTTGGTCTTTCTTTTTCAACCTATACGGAAAAAAAGGCAAAGGCTGGGAACTCT
>NCQS01073335.1:0-12910 GCA_002740445.1 Pachycereus pringlei
GTATTGCTAATTAAATATATTATATAGCTTACGAATGTGCCTTTACCTTTTGAAACACTAGTAGGATTACATAAAATTCTAACATAATAATCAACATCAACAGCCTCAACAATAGAACGATCTAATGTAGATATGAAAAATAAAGTATCATCTGCAAAAACACTATAATTTTTGTGGTGAGCTATAACGCATAATTTGCGAGCACAATCTTCATTCTAGTAAGCCAAACACTTGTGTTAGTGAGCAGAAATACTTTATAGTGCAAAGCAACATATTTTTTATAGTGAGCTATTATTTTCCTTGTTAGGCACAAGACTAATTATAGTGATTATATTTGATGAGCAAAGAACTAATTTATGATTGTTGAATAGAAGCTTAACACAAGTGAGCTAAACATATTTCTTTAGTGAGCCAACGACTATAGTTAGTGAGCACATAACTCATATTGGTGAGCAGCTGTTTCACATATGTACATAGCAACAATGAAAATATCATCTGAAAAACTACTCATAACATTTGTGATGAGCTACAAGACAATATCTGTGAGCACACAGGTTAACCCTAGTGAGCCAAATGTTTCTTTTAGTGAGCAAAAACTACTCTGTAGCACAGGGTAATATATTTTTTATAGTGAGCTAAATATATACCTTCAGTGAGCCAACAATTATAATTAGTGAGCATATAACTCATTACAGTGAGCTATCGTTTCTCATATGTCGCAAACCAAAATTTACATAATGCAATCTAGTTCAAAAATCTTGAAATTAACTAATCAAAATGCAAAACTAACGAACACAACTTCTAATCCCGAAAACAAAAACAGAGATCAAAAAAACACTATCAAACTTGACAAACAATTCCTGTTTTATGAAGATTCAACATCAATAGCAACGTTAAGATCAAATCCAACCATTTAATAATTGCTGAATATTAAAGCAATCGAAGCAGCGAAGAGTAATCGAACAATGGGGAGAATGAAACCGCGATTTCAAAAAATTGAGGAGAATAAATTTTTTTTTAAAAAAAGCCTAGGGTTCAGCTGTTGGAGGACTCAAAACTGCTGTTGGTAGGCCCGGGTGGACAATTGAGTTGTCCACCCGGTTGTACGTAATAAATTGCGTAAACTTATAAAGAGATGTTGCGCATTGTCATTTGTGAGGCGCATATTATTGGCCAGTTATGTAGCCCTCAATTGTTGGTTGCAGCTAACATTTATCTTTAATAAAATTTGCTGGATGTTTTTTCGTTGTATTGCACAGGTTATATTGAAGTCTTTGGCATATTTATTTGATCTTGACTTACGTAATTTTATAATTTATTTACCTTTGTACTCTCCCCCTAAAAAAAAGTCAATGGCAAAAAAAAAAAGAAAACATAGGTTGAGTGTAAGTTTTGGTTTCAATTTGTGTCATAATTTTCAAAGTCCTTGTGTAAGTACTAAAAAATGTGTGCCATACCAAGAGATAGAATTAGATTAATTATTTGGATAAATCTTTTTAATTAATCTAATTAAACTTAATTCATTCACAAGTGATGACCCAATCCAATTAGACTCTAGAGTCAAAGCCTGCTCAAAGCTTAGGTCGGCTACCAGGTTAAGGCCCAAGTCAAAGCCCACTTAAGGCCCAAGTTAATTCCTAAGTCAAGGCCTGATCAAGGCCCAAGCTCTTAATTCAAAGTTTAGTCAAGGATCCAGTTATCTCTAAGTTAAAGCCTAGTTGAAGGTCAACTCCTCGGTCTAGCTCGACGATTGAATCGACATTTCACTAGACTATCAATTCAATAAATTGGTTATTCAGGCACTAAGTCAACACAGACTCCCAAGTCAAATTGATTCAAGCTAAAACTCAATTGTAGGCTCAAAATGGGTCAAGGTCCATCTTGACCTTTGAGGGGAAGGGGAGAATTTTCTTATAAATAGACCCTTATCTCCCTTCATGCAAGGGGTGAACATTCCAACAATTCACTAAAGTTGAAGGATTCTTTCTCTAAAGAAAGATAACAAGCACCTCAAGCACGTGTCATCTTCTCTCAGAGATCAAATACTTTTTCTTAATTGATATTAAGTCTCTTAGGCCCTCTCTCAAGATCAAAATTCACTCAAATTTATCCTAGGAGATCGAATAGGATGATTACTTTAATTGTATTCAATACAGAGACTGTACCCATATATACAATATCAATACAAAAATTTAATTTGTTACTCAATTTGTTATCTAATTTATTTTACGCTTGAAATTTGTGTCTACAAATTTTTGACACACTTGGTGGGACCATCTCAGCTAACAAAAAGCTCTCATCTCTTTCTCCTAAAAATCAGGACTTTCAAGTTTCAATAGCATCATCTTCAAAGAAGACATGACCACGAAGAATACTGCCTTTCAATCTTCAAAGAACAAGGGCATCGGAGATCTCTCTCGTAGATCATATGAACCTGAATGGAGACAAGAAGCATGGCAAGAGTTACTGCAGTGATCGTTGCTAGGCAAACAGTACTGAAACATGAAGCAAAAAGTGTTTTGTTGGGTGGATGAAGTTCAAAACCTCACCAAGCTTTAATCTCCAATATGTGAAGTAGAAGACTACTATAATAGTGACTCTTCTTCGTTCTCACCAAACGGACCTTTCCGGTTAGAAACTGAAGCTGGGCCCTTAAAAATCGTTGTCATGCCAGTTATGATGACAGGTGCAAACAATTGGGATGAGGAGATGACTAATATGAAGGTTATCTTACAAAAATTCACCAAGAAGAGTGAAGATAAGAAGGCACACATCAATCTTCAAGAGAAAAAGATTGCTAAGCTAACTAAAAAGTTAGAAAAAGGGTAAGCTCAATCTTTCACAAAAGACTCAGAAAGTGGCGAAGAGGAAAAAGTATCCATCAATATTGAAACTTCTGATAAGAAGGAGCAACCAAAAAAAGCAGTAAGCCTAAAAACGACAGGTCTTCGGGATCGATGACTACTGAACAACTCAAAGAATTGATAGTAAATGCGGTTAAAGCACAACTAAGAGGAGGTTCACGTAGAACTCACCCATACACTAAGCCTTACACCAAGAGGGTTGATACGCTCTATGTGCCTTGTGATTATCAACCTCCGACGTTCCACCAGTTTGATGGGAAGGGCAACCCAAAGCAACATATCACACATTTTATTGAGACATGTAATAATGTTGGCACTTATGACAGTCTCATTATAAAGCAGTTTGTTCGATGTTGAAAGATAGTGCCTTTGATTGGTATACCGACTTAGAACCCAAGTCCATCTATATTGAAACTTCTGAAAAGGAGGAGCAACCAAAAAAGACAGTAAGCCTAACAACGACCGATCTTTGGGATCAATGATTGCTGAACAACTCTAAGAATTGATAGCAAATGTAGTTAAAGCACAACTAGGAGGAGGTTCATGCAGAACTTACGCATACACTAAGCCTTACACCAAGATGATTGATGCTCTCTACATGCCCTGCGATTATCAACCTCCTACATTCCACCAATTTGATGGGAAGGGCAACCCAAAGCAACATGCCAAATATTTTATTAAGACATGTGATAATGTCGGCACTGATGAGAACGTCATTATAATGCAGTTTGTCCACTGTTGAAAGATAGTGCCTTTGATTGGTATACCGACCTACAACCCAAGTGCATCAAAAGTTGAGGACAAATGGAGCAAGAGTTCATTAACAAGTTCTACAACATCGAGGACCGTCAGCATGACTGAGCTGACAAACACAAAATAATGAAAAGATAAGCCGGTTCTTGACTATATCAACCGCTGGTGCGGGCTTTGTCTTAAGTGCAAAGATTGGCTATCTTAAGCTTTTGCTGTTAAAATGTGTACCCAAGGCATAGAGTGGGACTTGTTCTACGTCCAAACCTAGAACTTTCCAAGAATAAGGAGGTAATTTATATGTATTTGGATCAAACCTAGAACTCTTTCTATTATACTAAATCGAAGAAAAACAATGTTGAATTCAAGAAAAAAGTTAAGTTCTCTAAGAGCATGAATAAGGAGGTGATATCCATCTCTATAGGTGAGCTAATTCAGACTACGGGAAAGCCTAAATTAGAAGATAAGAAGAACACATCATTCAGGGATGCAACAAAGAAGCATCATACTATAAAAGAGCTTCAGGAAAAGAAATACCCATTTCCTAACTTGGATTTATCGGGTATGCTGGATGGCTTGCTTGAGAAGGCTGTCATTCAATTGCCTAAACCAAAGCACTTAGAAGAAGTTTGAAGGACCACTAATCCAAAATACTATTGGTACCATAGGGTCACAGCCACCCACTTTAAAAGTGCATTACACTCAAGGAGTACATCATGCAGCTTGCTAAGGATTGAAGGATAATTCTATATTTAGAGAAATAGCAGAAGCTCATCACACATCTATCTTATGTGAGCATCATACCCTTTGGTGTCAATAGAGGTCGAACCTTTTCGCTTCCCTGGAGAAACACAATTTAACCCTTTTGTTGAAAGAGAAGCTAATCACAATTCAATTTGGGAGTCCGGAACCACTAGTTCTGTCACTAATAATCCCATCACGACTGCTAGAGATTAATCCCGTATTAAGCACCTTTAAGAAGGATGACAAAGGGTACACCCTTGTTGCTAGGCACAAGTCAAGGAAGCAAAGCAAGCTCAACCACTATCACTTTGTCATGAGAAAAGTCAAGGAAGAACAATGTCTGCAATCAGTAAGGAGCACAAAGTTCAGACCAAGAACCCACATTACTAAAAACCATCTATCTCCATTACCTAGGGTGAATTCTTCCTAAGAGGAGTCGTTGACAAAGTGGTTGTCAATGTGAGTTCATGTTCTGAATTTAGTGATGACGATGATGAGACAAATGAAGAGCAGAACACCTAAAAGGTAGCTCATTCCAAAAGAGACGACAAGATCCTCACTGTCCTAAAAGCTCTACCAGTGCACATGGGTTGGCAGTAAATTTTCCAACTGCCAGGAGAGATGCATAAACAAATTGTTATTGCCATTCGCTATGCAAAGCTATATGCTGATAAGGTCATGCATGTAATACTTATGAGCAGTACTGCCAATGTGCCCCTTGTAACACCACCGTGACATTCACCAATGATGACTTGTTATTAGGTTCTAAACCACATAATTGCTTGTTGTTTGTTGCTCGATACATTCGGGGGCAAATGGTTAAGCAAATTCTGGTGTGTGGCAGTTCAGCAGTCAACATCATGCCTAAGCCTACTATGAACGATTTGGGTATAAACATCTAGGACTTCTCCAAGAGTCAAATGATGATACAAGGTTTCAAAATATAAGGACAACGTGTTGTTGGTATGATTCGCTTAGAGTTCATGATTGACGACTTGACAACATCAATTTTTCATGTGATAGATTTCAAGACTTCATATAAGTTGATGATTAGGCATCCTTGGCTACATGAACATGGAGTGGTAGCATCAATCTTAAACCAATGTCTTAAGTACTATCGGAAGGGGGAAATAAAGATAAATGGTGTTGTCAAACCATTTACTGTGACTAAGTCATACTTCGTTGATGCACAGTTCTTCAAGGAAAATGCTGCGCTAAACGAAACTATGCCAGCCACTATATCCTTCACAGTAAAAGATAGTGTAAAGAATGCTAAGGAGACTCGTGCACCTCCAAAAGATGGTGATGATGGCAACACCAAGCCACAACGACATGGGAAGAAGAAAATAAGTAGATAATTTCAATCGCTTTTGTCAGACAAATAATCGTCACTGCAAACTTAGTAATGACAACATAGGTACATTCCTAAGTCCCGTCGAAAGGATAGTGAATCCTTATTTAGCAAATATATAATTCCCAAAAGCAAAACTAACGTTAGCATTGAGTTTAAGGAAGCCAATTAATTTATTCTCAAAGAAAAGGGTGTGCTTTCAGTTCATAAGGCAACCAAGCTAAATTGACCAAGGCCTCCCTCCCTAGTTTCGTTGCTTCTTCCAGAGGCTCATTCTAAGAAGAAAGCATTTTGCCAAGGAAGCATACTAATGATAGGTTTGATCCAAATACATATAAATTAATGAAGAAGCTTGGTTATGACTTCAACAAGCCAACATCTCTGGGGTATCTCATTGGAGCTAAGCCTTGCGGACTTAACGATACAAAAAATGATATAGAATTAAGGGATGAAGTTGCAACTCCAAAAATTTTCCTTGGTTACATACCACCCTAACCTACTATAAGGATTTTGGGATGACATAGGGACAAACAATCACTCGCACAATATATTATAACTGAGGAGGTTAATGATGAAGGTGAAAATGCTTAAGACTAATCTAAAGTCATTAGTGTTTGATAGGTTACAACTGTCTACACCACAGCAACATTCCGAGTTTAGCAAGATGAGAAGGGATAAAATCTTGAAGCCCTCTGTCTTCTATAGGGTAAAAGGATATAAGAGGCCTAAACTCTCAATCTTCACCAGAATTAAGATAGGTGAGAGGTCATCAAGCTCATCATCCTCATAAGAAAGGGATTCGATGTTCAGTTGCCTTGGTGAAATAAATGAAGTCCAAAGTTCTATTCTTTCATGTATAAATCGTGTTTCTACTTTGCATGTGAAGATGGATGACTCTCTAAAAGTAAAGAGGTGTACCCTCCTTCTCACTGGCTATGGGGCCAATGCTAGTTCAAAAGAAAGAACCAAGGAGGAGGAACAAGTTTCTTCTAATCACGTCACAGTTCAAGAGGCCGATGACTTGGATTCTGAAATAAAACTTGCTAAAGCACGAGAAGCTTTAGAAGATGGGGTTGAGCCATGGTAGATGAGCTAAAAGAGTTAAATCTTGGATCTGTAGAAGAACCTTAACATGTCTATGTGAGCGCCATGCTCATGCCTAAGAAGGAAGAGTAGCATTTCAAGCTCTTATATGAATATAAGGATGTGTTTGCATGGAATTATAAGGAAATGCCTGGATTAGATCAGAAGGTTTTGGTTCATTACTTTTCTATTAGAAAGGGAGTTTCAGCTAAAAAGCAACCACAATAGAATTTTGGCCCGAGCTAATGCCGGATATCGAAAAAGAGCTAAACATGCTCACTGATGTTGGGTTCATACACGAGGTGGAATGCACAACCTAAATTGCGAACATCGTCCTAGTAAGGAAGAAGAATAGCCAACTTTGCATTTGTGTAGATTTTTGAGACCTTCATGACGCATGCCTGAAAGATGGCTTTCCTCTTCCGGTCACTAAACTCATGATTGATGCTACCGTTGGACACAAAACCTAATCCTTCATGGATTAAGGCTATAACCGAATTCAAATGGTATTAGCAGATCAAGAGGTCATAGTATTTTACACATCGAAGGATATCTTTTGCTCTAAGGTGATGCCTTTTGGCTTAAAAAATATAGGCACAACTTATCANNNNGCAGTACAAACTAGTTTTGAAGACATATTACACAAAAATGTGGAATGCTATGTGGATGATACGGTTGTTAAGTCCAAAAAAAGATCAGATCATTTGTACGATCTTCATTAAATCTTCGAAAGATTATAAAAGTGCTAACTAAAAATGAATCCACTAAAGTGCACATTTGGTGTCACATCTCAAAAATTCCTAGGCTTTGTCATCCAGCTTAAAGATATCGAAATTGACCAAGCTAAGATAAAAGGAATTCGAGACATGCCCCCATCACAGAACCTCAAAGAACTTCGGGGTTTACAAGGACACTTGGTGTGTATAAGAATATTCATATCAAACCCTATTGATCGCTGTTACCCTTTCAGCCACCTCATGAAGAAAGGAACACCTTTTGATTGGGATAACTCATGTTAAAAGGCTTCTAATAGCATTTAAAAGTATTTGTCAAGTCCTCCGGTGTTAGGAACACCTATTTCTGGCAAACCTCCCCTACTTTACATCACAGCGCAGGAACGTTCGCTTGGAGCATTATGTACCTAGGGAAATCCCAAAGGCAAGGAGAGGGCTCTTTACTACCTAAGTAGGACATTGGTTGGAGTCAAACTTAACTATTCACCAATTGGAAAGATGTGCTTAGCTCTCATGTTTGTTGTTCAAAAATTGAGCCATTATATGTTGGCTAACACTATATATGTTATCTCCAAAGCTCATCTGATTAAATACATATTGTCAAAGTTAGTTTTGAATGGGTGTCTTGTAAAAGTGATTGGCTATCTTATAACAATATCATCCTGTTTACGCGTAACAAAGGGTAGTTAAAGGCCAAGCGCTTGTAGATTTCTTAGTAGATAATCTAATCTTAAATGATTGGGAACTAAATGATGACCATTCTAAAGAAGAGGTGTTCTTTGTTGACGTCCGTCCACCCTAGGAATTGTACTTTGACGGTGATGTGCGTAACTATGGTGCAGGAGCAAGAGTCATACTTATCTTCCCCAAAAACCACATTCTTCCACATTCATTTGTGTTAACCCATCTATTCTTTAATAATATGGATGAATATCAAGCACTCATACTAGGCCTTCAAATGCCGATTGAGATACGGATCATGGACCTTGATGTCTACGATAACTTACTATTGGTCATTAATTAACTTCTAGAAGAATTTGAGTAAAAAAAGATGATCTTATCCTATATCATAAGAATGGCTTACGAGTGTTGGATAGTTAAAGACTATTAAGTTGGAGCATGTCCCTAGGAGTGTCAACAAGATGGCTGATACTCTTGCAAACCTTATAGCCACTTTGGCACTGGGGCAAGAAGAGAACATTATTGCTCTAGTTTGTAGTGAATGGGTCATTGCATTCTTTGAAGATGACTAGATGAAGAAGTCACGACAATCTCCATTTGCATAAACAAAGAAGATTGGCGCCAACCACTTATCGACTACTTGAAACATGGGAAGCTGCTAAGTGACTTGAGGCATAAAACAGAAATTGTACAGTTCTCAACTGACACAGTTTTGACCTCTTGCATGCTTGATTTTAGCTCACAAATAACTATTAATCTAGTTATTTATAAGTGTTTTGTGTTTTTTGAGAATAAAAGAGGAAAAATTCCCCAATGGTAACAAAGATCAACCCACTTTGAAGCCTAGCTGATTGGCAATACTAAGGAAGCTGCCTAGGCCATGCCATGAAGCTGTTACACTGAAGGTGACATAGATAGAGATCTGGCATAGGGATCCTATACCACCTCTGCTTTGTCAGTTTTTAAAAAATCGATGTTTAGGCTATAAAGGCGGTTGGACATTTTTTTAGAGTTTATCTAAGTTTTTGGTAGCATATTTCTCTTTAGTCTTTATAAACACTCTAATCTCCATCAATGAAATTTAGAGATTTGGACCTTTGATTGAGTTCTTGCAATTTTCTTGTTGTTTTCTGCATTAATGCACAATCTCACTTTCTCTCTCCTCAATCTCTGCAAATGCTCTATTTTAAGTAATCAAAAAACCATCCCCAAATATGGGTTTTGATGTATTGGGGGTTGTGGAGAGATTTTAGGATCAATCCACAAGGATTTGAGCCCTTAATCTACCTCTCAAAACTCAATTAGCTTTTCTTTTCATTCATCTTCTTCAATCTTCATCATCAATATCACAATATTAGATTAGTCATGTGCAAGCTTGAAGAATCAATTCTAGAATCTCAAATTTGGACTTGATTATGGTTTGTGGTGATTGAATGTGGCTAAAAAGCTCATTAGTCATTGAAATATCATTATCAATGTAGGTTGACTTATGGCTAACTTTCTTTCTCTTTATTTTTTTTGCTAATTGTAAGGATTAGTAGCGATTTAGGCTAGATTTTCTTTTTCTGGGTGATCTACTTAAGGATTGTTGGAATTGTGTTGGTGGCCATGTTGAACCCCAATGACCCCCCTTTTTTATATATAGTGTGTTATTTGATTGTACTTAGTTAGTTGTCAGCTAGGTTGGATTAGTTTCCCTTGTTATTAATATACTTTGAACCCTTATTTTTATTGAAGTTAGCTTAATTTTGCATTTTATGGTAGCTTAATTTAGTTAATCAAATCAAAACTTAATTCTCAATCAAGATAATCTTAGGCAAATCTCTCATCATCTCAAAGGGTGACATTTCACCTTTCTTACCCTAAAAATCTACTAAAAATTAGCGTCGTTGGCAGAGATGATCGCATTAGATTCGCAATTGATTCAATCTTGATTGTTATACATATCTTAGTTTAGGTCTTTTTGAAAATCCAGCAAGAATGAAAGAAAGAAAAACCACAAAAATGTTGATGAATGAGTGCTTAGACAAGGTCGCCTAGTTATGGGGGATTCGTCCTTGTAAAATTGCACCACCCCACATTGAGCTAACCTAACCCATAGCACTTGACCTGGAAGAAAAGACAGACAGACAAGCTCAAGGTCCTCCTCCTTTGGGCCAAAGGAGCTTGAATCGAATCTTTTATCCCCTAAGGTCCACTAATCCATCGTGCTTTCAAGTCTGGGCATGTTCAATTTGCCTTTAACACCCAATAGACGACTATGCTTTCCAAATTCACTAGAGATGGTGATGCTTACCTATTTATAAATGAATTTGAGAAAGTATACTCGATGATGTAGTTCCTTAATATGGCCCAAGACATTATTAGGTTTTGTTTCATGCATTTTTCCTTGAAAGATTCGGTGAAAAAGTAGATGCATAACCTCCCCGCAAATTCCATTGCCACGTGTGATGGGTTTTCTAAGGGTTTTCTTGATAAAATATTTTCTGAATGGTAAAGCTGTGAAATTAAGGAATGAAAACAACCACTTTGTCCAACTTAATAAAGAGTTATTTCGGAAGTGTATTAAAAGCTAAAGTCTTGCTTGTCAATGTCCTCAGGGTTTTCTTGAACAAAAGTGAGACCGTGGCATGGGATTTCCTAGAAGAGTTACTGAAAAAAGACCTTTTAATAGGAAACCACTAGGAATGAGAGTTTATGTGCTAGAATCAATAGCCAAAATGATGGGACCCTTCTGGTGGCAGACACCATAGATATTGATAATAGATTCGATGCCTTAGAAAACACGTAGAAGGATTTCGTTTTGGCCTAAACATCAACCAACTTTCCCCCTCCCCAAATGATTTCATGTTCTCAATGTCAATGCATCAACCATTCCCTAAGTAAATGCCCCCTATTTGCTCAACAATTGGTTACAAGCTAAGAGCAGGGTCCAATGAGTAAGGCCTTCTAAAGGCCAAAATTTGCCCCTACTCTTCTACTTACAATCTAGGCTAGGCTAAGCACCCCAATTTCTCATGGATCGGGCCAAATGCATTGATACCTAAAACTCAAGGTAGGGTTTCCAAGAAAACTCCTCATCTTCTTCATATTAAAGGTCATCTTTCCAAGGGGCATACAATGCTTAAAAGGGTCCTCCTCCTCAACCATATGTGGCTCAATCATTCTCCCCAAGTTATAATAATTTGGATAATATGAACAAGGAATCAAATGATATGGAGGGCATCATTAGAGAACTTAAGGAATCAAATAAGACAATGATGAAGACAATGAGCAAATAATTTATAGAATTAGCCATGTCTAATAGGGAAAGAGGGACCTTTTCTAGTCAACTGGAGGCAAACCCAAAAGGGGGATCCTTCTGTTCCTTTGAGTGTAATGATACTAGAAAGGTGAATGTCGTAATCTCTTTATGATCAGCTAAAAAGGTTAGCACCTACGTCAATGAGCAAAATGTGAATGAGTCTCATCCCCTATATTCTTCTCTTCCCTACTAAAATTATGATGTGCTGTCTTCCTCGATTGATTCCATTCCTTCTAAGATGGTGAATGACTCCAAGGAGAATGAGTCAACCAATGATTCTACCCCCTCCTAGGGATGCTCCTACTCTTTCCCCTTGTGATTCTAAGTCACATCATCCTTTCCCTAACCGGTTGAAGGGAAAAAAAGTGAGCCTCATGTTGATAAGATTAGAGGGACCTTCTCTTAAGTCAAAGTCAATATCCCTCTACTTGATGTGATACAACAAGTGCCCCCTATGCTCGATTTCTTAAAGACTTAAGTGCCACTATGAAAGCCACCAATGTTTGCGAAGGGGCATTCTTAGCCTATAATATGAGCTCAATTATTTAAACCATGTGCCTCTTAAGTGTAAGGACCTGGGATGCCCTACAATCTTAATTGTGATTGGTAATCACAACATTCATCGAGCCTTTCTTGACTTAGGTGCTAGTGTTAACCTTCGTTAAGGTGTAGGACAGGTTAGGCTTAGGGGAGCTCAAACCTAAAAAGGTGGTCTTTAATTGGTCGACCGTTCCACTAGGCTCCCAAGAGAGATGGTTGAGGATGTGTTGATCAAAGTAAGGGAATTCATATTTCCTTTTGACTTTGTTGTGTTAGAGACCGAGGTTGTGGTGAACCCCAAAAATGAAATCCCAGTCATCCTTGGTTAACTATTCCTTACTACTTCGAATGCTCTTATTAGTTGTAGGGATAAGAAAATAAAGTGGGATGAGAAAATGAAGTTGACATTTGGAAATGTGATGATGAAATTAAATGTGTTTAACCTCCAAATGCAACCCATGGGGTTTGATGATCTTGAGAACCCTACCCTTAATTCGGTGGGTGACTTTTCTTTGAAGGAAGTGAAGTTTGAGCATGATGAGGAGTTAATGTTATGCATGTATGAGTAATTTTATATGGAATTGAAATCGAATTTCACACATTTGCAATTGAGGAACAATGTGATGACTCATTACATGGATCGATTCTTGCATCTAACTCTTCTGCGGTAATTGCTGATGATTTCCAATACACTTAAATATGCATTCTTGGTTCTGGATGAGAAATGTTCTATAACAATTGCTAATAATTTGAATCTGGACCAAGAGACTCAAGTCTTAGACTTGCTAAGGGAAAACAAAGAGGGTTTAAGGTGGACCTTATGCGACACTAGATGCATTAGTCCTACTATAGCGCAATA
>NCQS01073370.1:0-12813 GCA_002740445.1 Pachycereus pringlei
TAAGGGCATTATGAGTTGATAGTAATGCTATTTGGTCTTAAAAATGCACCTTAAATATTTCAAAGAAGAATGGATAATATTTTCAAAGATCTTAATGACTATTGCCTAGTTTACATTGATGATATCCTTATCTTTTCTAAGATCATAGAACATTAGAAAGATGATGTCCTAGCTATCACCGAAAGATGCATTGTTCATGGCATTATTCTTGGTAAGAACAAGTGTATTTATGCTGAATAATAAATTGAATTTTTAGGCCTAGAGATAAAAGTTGGATAAATTATCGTACAAAAGCATATTCTAGAAAAAATATGAAATGTCCTTGAAAAGATTGAAGATAGGAAGCAATTAGAAAGGTTTCTTGGATGTCTTACCGATGCTTCAGATTTCATTAACGATCTAGCTAAATTGAGAAAGCCATTGCAGCAGAAACTCAAGAAAGAAGTAAGATGGACATGGACCCCTAGTGATTCAAAGATTATTCAGAACTTCAAAAAGATATGTAAAAATCTTCCTTTTCTTAATTTGCCTGACGAAGAAGATGATTTAATCCTTGAGACAGATGCTAGCAATGAGCATTGGAGTACAATATTGAAAATCAAAGAAGGAGAAAAACTTTGTAAATATTGTAGTGGAAGTTTTAATAAAGCAGAATGCAAGTATCCCACAATAGAAAAAGAAATACTGCAATCATAAGGGGAATTGAAAAATTCTTAATCTTTTTGACCCCAATAACTTTTTTGATTCGAACTGATTGTAAAGGGATACGAGGTTTTACGAAAAAGAATTTATAAAATATGCAAGAGTAAAGGAGACTTCTGCATTGGCAATTATGGCTTAATGAGTTTTCCTTCTCTATTGAACATATACAGGGATTGAGGAACTCTCTAGTAGATAGTTTCACTCAAGAACTCGCCAATGATAATCATTAGAGCAGAATTCCTACTGAAAGAGGAAATCCAAAATGAAATGCTATTACTATTAGAATGGGTTTCTCCTTCTAGTAAAATCCTTATGGATATTTTGGAATTCCATATGAAAAATAGATAACATTTTGGTCTATGGCCTTTTGCCTACCTAATAGCCCAATGATTTATCCTTCTAGAATTACAAATTAATTACCTAAGGTGTCCTCATGACATCTAAGAAAAAATGAGTTCCCATGTTTAAGAAAAATGGTTCAACGTGGGGTATGCAGCCTGCATCGACTATTATCATAATTCGTCCTATGAAATTTGAGAATCTTAGAGTACAACAATATACTTTTCCCGATAGATCTAGAGTTAGTGGTGTTAGTTTTCTAGCAAATTCAATCTCTCCAAATGACCCAGTCGTGAAAGCCTGGGAATATCGAATGGTAGTTTACCTCATGGAAATCTCATATCCGAAGTACCCATTTTTTTGTCATGACTAACTAAATTTCAACAATGCATGTTCAGAAGGATTCATTGGATCCTTACATCTCCTGATGGTCCAATAAAAATTTCATATAATAGATGCCTATATGTGAAAGTACATTGTCCACTAATTGAGTATGAGAATGGAAGTTCTAAACCGGCCCATTATTTGGTTCAACTAGTTTGATTTAGACAATCCTAGAGATCAACAACAAGAATGGTTTCCAGAATGACATGACTTAGTTAGTGATCCTGCTTTAGGAAGAGCCATCGGTTTTTTCAATATTTACAATCTAATGTGGGCATTGATTGAGCAAGGAGTAACGCTAATACACTTTGGAAATACTACTTTCGCCTATCATAATGAGTTCAGCAAATATACGAAGATAGAATGAGCTACTTCAGAAGATGTTTTTGATTATCTCTTTTATGTTGGAGCTAAAAAATTCTTATCAGGGAAAAAAAAATAATATCTTCATGAATTATTTGAAAAATAGGATCCAGAGCATCTTCAACTTAATGAAGATTTTGATGATTATTTGGATAATAATGATTTGGAAGATATTATTGGGGATAAAGGCATACAGAATCTCAATATGGATGATCAGTCCTGTTAGCATAAGAGGCTCTGAAAAGTGGTTGCACTATTATTGTACAATTTTATCAAGTTTCAGGTCAGAAAAATAATATTGTCTGCTACAGCCATGTGCAGACAGCTATATTATCAATGTGTACTGTAGCCTTTAGGGCATCCTATGTATCCCCATCCCCTCTATAAAAGGACAAACTGAGTGCTAAGAGGAGACACAGTCATTTGAGCATTCTTAAGCAAAAGAGAAGTTAGGATTCTGCATTTCTCTATAAGCAGGCATCTCTGATGACCTCTCTAAATCTTTCCATTATAATATTTCCATTTTTAATCTTTCAACAAAAGAAGTTTCCCAGTAGCGAACATTATTCAATCCTTATGTCATAAATATTATCATTTCTTGATTAAAGCTCCACTATTCTTAAAAAGATTAAAAACTTGATTAATAACTATAGTCTGAGGTACGAAACAAAATGGATCTCTACTGTACCTTATCTAAGGAAGGTGTGGTTGAAATTAGCAATTTCTGTAAACTAGAAACTAGAGGAACGCTAAGGTCTAACACTGACTAAGTTCAAGTTATAGTCGAAACTCTCTAATTAAGCTTTAATTATTTTGCTAAGCAAGGTGGACTTCTAATCACAGAAAATATAATATTTATGATATAAGTAGTAGATTGTGATAATTAGTACTATTAGAGTCTTTACAAGAAGTCCAAACATTAATATAACCTTAATTTTGTAAAAATCCCTAAAACTTTGAATATTTGCATTTTGATTTGGCCCAAATTTCATAACGTTCACGGTCATAAAATATAAATATTTGGCACCTAGAAATCAGTTAACCCAAAGACTTATGCTCTAAACATCATTTACGCTACTTGGTAGTCCAAGAAATATTTTTCTAAAATGGTGCGATTGGTAAATCATTTCACCAAACCTCAAGGGACCGAAAAGCAATTTATTCCCATCATACTTTAAACTAACCATGCAACTATTTCACCCATTCATAACACACTTTCTTGGTCCATATGATATGGGAAAGCAGTTAAAATGTTGCAGTCTTACCATGTACCTCATGGATGACGTACGAAGCATTTAGGTATCGAGAGGATTGCTATAAACCTTACCTAAACCACTTCTAACTTAGAAATTTGGATTAGGCTGGAACTCAGGTGCATGAGTGATTCTATAGATGTTTAGAACTCTAATCGACTGTCTAAACTTAACCTATACCCAAAAACCCACGAATTGATGCTTTAGGGATCTATAAAGTCTGTATTGTGTCTCAGAGAGATTGGGTTAGGAAAAGTCAAGCTTAATGACATGGGTGAAGGACCAAGGGTTTTTAGTGCTAATTAAGCTCCAATGGCTTTTGACTCAAATTCAAAAAGGTTATAGCCCTAGTCTAAGTTATGTAAGTTGTATTAGCAATTAGAGTTTATTCCAAAAGAGCCCAGCCAGTTTTGCACACTAAGACATTCTAGACGCTATTCTACATTTAGGTGAATTACTTGAGCCCATATGAACCCAACCGGGATCATCCAGTTTGCATACCAATCTGCATTTGTGAGTGGGTAGAAGTTAGGTTCGTCTTAAGCCTGTAAGATCCCGGCTGGGATCCTAGTAAAGGGAAAGTCCATATGAGTATGTGTCTCATCTGCATTCAAGGCATGAAATCGGTAGACTGGGCTCTCAATATTTGCAGTTGGTTCAGGGGTTAACATGGTTTATCCTAAGTCTATTTAGGTCCAAAATCAATACTATGGCCTATTAGACCTTTAGATACCTAGACCATTCTAGGCTGTATCGAATCATGCATCTTAAAGTTCCGTAGGACAAAGATGCCTTATCCATGTATAAGTCCATGGTCCATGCATTGTACATCTAATCCCTAGGTCTAACATCCATGCGTAAGTCCACCTGGATCCATCCATATCCTTAAATAGCCAATTCTAAGCAAACCAAACTAAGGTCATGCTTTGGCCAAGTATATGCTTACAACTTAGGCCCATATGTCAGCTTCATAAGCCCAACTTAGGTCCTAATACGTGGTGAGGCCTGATTTCAGCCTATGTCCAACAACTTAACCCTCTTTATTCCGTTCCTAGCCTAAACCTTCAAGGTCACCAAGTGATAATCTTCTTCTTACATAACCATAAGTCATTAGCCGTTTATCCTAACTTATAGCCAAGACCATTAACCTTTTTCTTCCATTACACACCTCCATCAAATTCCATCTTTCAAACTATCACCTTGTTACTTAGGATAAAGAAGATGAGACAAATGCTATTTGGATGTAGGCTAATAAAGATTACTCCCAAGAGTAAACCCAAAAGAAAGTCAATAATAGGGCATCTTAGGGAGTGATCACAAAATTTGATGAGCACAAAACTCTAGCCATACACATCAAACAAAGAATTAAGAAGTCTAAGTGTAAAAACTGCTTTAGGTAATTAAGGGATTCACCCCAATTCCAAAAAAGAGAAAAAAAGTCACTTCAGTCAAGTTAAATGAGCCCATCTTAGGCTTATCTTTTACACTAAACCCAAGATCTTATAATGAAACTTGCATAATTGTTTAGAAAAGGTTCTCCCATTCATATAAGATACTAAGAGATGAGGCTAACCATATTAGTAGTCCCTTTAGTTTTCGGCTTTCACTACTAAGCCTACAATATGCCTCTACACTAGAGGTTAGATCTAAGGAGCACCACGAACCCCTCGAGCTAGCATTCATAACTAAGTCAGAGAGTCCCTTCACTTATCTACTAACCCTTCCATTTTTTGAACCAAAGTCTTTGGATTTCTGCACTTTTATTCATACTTCCTAAGCCTATTTCATTTTTGACCTTGATTTTTAAAATGCTCTTATCCAATGATGAATCCGAGGAAAAAGAAGAAAAAAAGGGACTAACTTGAAAACCTTGCAAGTTGAGCTAGGCAAAAGGAGAGGCAGAGAAATAAAATAAAAGAAGACATTAAGGATTTCAATCAATCATATGAAAAAAGGGAAAGATCATAAACTTCTTTGTGACAAGTCATGCAACTTCAAAGGACATGCCTAGGATATGAGGCCTCCTTTGATAACCTGTATCAATACCTTTGTTAAACTAGCAGAGTTACCACTTTGGAACCCATTTAAGCCTTTGACAAGTATGTTTCTTTTGTAACGACACCTGATCTAACAAGGGAGTGGAAGTGTGTCATGGGTGACATCGAAATCCACAATTGAAAAGAGAGTTTGGATCGAATGGACCCATCTAAACAGAAAAGGAAAAAAAAGGAAAGAAAAACTAAAAAAGAAAGAAAAGAAGAACCAAAAAAAAAAAAAAAAAAAAAAAAAATCATGAAAGAAAGAAGAATGGAGAAAGGAAGGACTTGCTGATTCACACTATCTTCATCACCCACACATACTCGGAGATCTTATAAGGTTTTATAAGGGTTATTGAAGCCTTTACACCGGTTCCTTTCCTTTGGTACCCTGACTCTTGAGCCTACCTTAAAAGGCCCTACTAGAGGCATATTTCCTTCAAGTTACATGTTCTTACTCCCGAACTATAATTGGTCTGATTCCACATTGGATACTTAGGAAACCTTAAAAGAGGCTCGAAAGCAAAGATTCATTCTCATTGGGTCCTTGGGTTAAAAAAAAAGAGAAAAGAAAAAGGTGGATGGTTTGAAAACTTGAAAAGGTGGGCCAGGCAAAACGGGAGCAGAAAAGAACTTTGGTTTTTACGACAGGCAGCATTCCATTACATACTTCTATCAAACCAGACTTGGGCAAACTATTTACCTACTTTACCACCTCTTGTCAATCATCATAGCCTCTATCTCATCTTCATTCTGAAGTTTAGGACTCTTTATGTCAATCATGACTACAAATTCGAGAGTGCTTACTTGCTCTATATTGTCAACATTTCTAAGTTGGCACCTATCCATTATGAAAGACGGTAGCTTTATGCATTTTTCTACACAAGTAGGCCATCCATTTTTTTGATTAGGATATAACCATATTCTTTATTCTAAATTGGGGAATACTTTAGGCAACACAGGCAAAAGCATCTTTGTCTGTCATATCTCTATGCGTCTACGACTACTGTTACAACGCACTGGAATTAGGGGCTTCTTCCAAATAGGAGCACTTTAATGCAACATTAAAGGTTCCTCCTTCATTACAAAGAAAGAATTTTTTAATCCTGGGCACATCATACCACATGGCCTTGCCAAACCCAACGACCATATAACTTTTTTCCCCTTATCCTAGAGTATGTTGCGGTCTCAGCTATATAACAACACAATGCTTAACACATTAGTGTCATGTGCCTTAATCGTTCCTTATCTAATGGCCCTAAATGTAGCATGAATTCTCCACCTACATACATATGGGGTTAAGTCATCACATATATGCATAGTTAGCATACATGCATAGTCTAACCTAAGTTAACAAGTACACCTACATCTATACATGGATTTTTAGCTTATTTACTAGCCAGCCCATTGCCTTGATCACTTGAAACCGTGGACCGAAGAAGTGCCCATTTAGACATGATTGCAACCATGTAGTAAGGGCCTATGATACTCATACCCTGTATTTTGCCTCATCGTAACCATATGGGATACAATGCTCTGCAGATAGGACATGGGATATGTGTCAGACCTTATCCAAACTCTAAAGCAATACGGGTGAAAAACATTAGGAAGCTGTGGTCTTTTTCTTTCTTCATTTATTATTATTTTAATGGATCTTTCATGTTAAACCATTTAGCAAATTGACAACTTTGTAACCATTAAAATATTCTAAAAATATTAACTTGAAATTGCAACTTTCACATGTAAAATTATGCATCCTCATATCTATCTTCAAATTTTGGACTGTGTCCCTGTGTCATAAAGTCAGAGCTTTAATGAATCGGACACTCGGACCCATGCATGTGTCCAACACCCACAACCGAGTCCATTTAACATAGGGGATGGCACACAACCCTGATCAGTCATGAATCCACATCAAATGTTCTTAAGATTGCATTAATAACTATTTTAGAAGACATCTATACGTTGATCTTCACCTTCTATAGGATCAGTCACAGTGGGGGCTAACTCCATCCCAAAGTGACTTTACTCAAGCATTATTGCCCTTGGAAATTCACCCACATCCTTATGCAGAGGACATTAACCCAACTTTAGGTTATCAGACTCCCATCATGTTCAACCCAAAATTATGTTTTATATCCCCTTATTATCTAATAGTTGCCCAAAATAAAGGTGTTAATTAGAATTTTAATATACTTTTGTTTATTTTGTAGGCATTAAAAAAATTGGGAGAAACAAATTTACTCAATTAATCAAGGATTGGATCAAATTAAAGAGCAAAAGAAAGAAGAGAAGAGAAAACCCAGCTCACCGTGGCCTGGTTCTCTTCAGCCCAGTCCGCACTCTCGCTCATAGCTTCTCTCACCTTTTCAGGCCTACTCATTGCTTGCTCGTATGACCTATTCATTGCCCAATCCAACCTTCCTGTCTCATATCCCCTTTTCTTTCTTTTTTGTCAAGCAGGCCTGAACTGCTGGCCCAGTACGCAAAACCTACCCATCCCAGAGCCCTCCCCACTTATAGCCCCCACACGCATGGCACATGATACAAAATGCCGTGTTCCCTCTTTTAATTTTCTCTCTCTTCTCACTTCCTTCTTTGCCAATTAAAACTAGAAACTTGAAGAGCCTCTACCACGTTACTACTGCTTTGTTTATTCTTCATCATAATGCCAATTCGTCATAACCGCTCTTTTCCACTTCTCTTTCCTCATTGATCATCACTTTAATAAAAAATGGCATTAAATTGGAGCAATTATAAAGGTAGTTACTAAGAGTGTTAACTAGAGAATAATGGTAGCACTGAAGAGATGGGATTTGGAAGTGAAGGCTGTAAAATCTGAAGCAAGGTCCAAGCTTGGAAAGAGGACCAATGGGGAGGAGATTAGGATAAAGTTTCATGTTTGTTTATCTATTTTTTTTTTCATTCTTGTTTCCTGTTTTAGATTTAGTTTCTAAACTCTCAAATTGATGTAATAAATTTGTGATTTGAATTCTTGAGTAAGGATCCTAGTTTTGGTTGAAGAATTGCACAATTTTTGTTCAAAATTCAGTCTGCGTTTGTTCCATTGCCCTAATCCGTTGTTGTGCTCTTTTTAATTTGCTTGGGTTCGGTTTCATGCTTTGCCCACTTGGATAATTGTAAATTGATTTAGTGATTTGTTCTGCTAATGTTAGAATACCAATTCCTCACTAGTGATTTAATTTCATAATCCGTTATTGAGGACAACATCCATATGTATTACAACGAAAAGCCGTACCTTGCAAAAATCTCAATAAGTTTTTTGGCGCCATTTTTAGGGATGGCATTTATGGAATTAGGTTTCAAATCAAGTCATAGTTTAGCTGTTTGAGTTGTTTTCATTTCTTTTCATCCTTTTTTAATTTTAATTTTTAGTGTGTGTTTACTTTAGTTTAGATTTCTTTTGTTTTGTTTTAATTTTTGATTGGAGTTGGTATTTTGATTTGAATTGGTTTTTAGTGATTATTTTCTACTGAAAGAAAGACAGAACTAATGGCTTTGGGGATATGAACAGTGCAGGGCAGTGTAGAAGAGGAAAAATATCTAGTGCAGGTTTTTATGAATTTCTAATTTTTGTTTGGTTGTTTTCAATGTTGTTCTTGTGCTAATTTTGTTATTTTGATATTTGTAGTGGATTGATAGGGATTTTTAGAGTGTGGTGAATTTTCATGGAATGTTTAGGCACTTCAGGAATTTTCAGCAATTTTTGAAAATAATTTAAGGTTTGATTTTTCTGCACTATTCTGCGACAGAAAAAAATTGAAAAAAAAATATGTTCATGTCCTCTGTGATTGCGCTGAATTTTTTCTGTGTAATTGGATTTTGGAGTTTGATTTTCTATTTAGTCTAATTTTGAGCTTTTGTATTGTTTTAGGTTTTATATTTTTTGTTTGTGTGTAAAAAAAATCCAAAAAAGAATCAGAAAAAGAAAATGATGCTCTTGTTTTGTATTTGTGGTTATTTTCTACTTTTTGATTTGGGTCACTTTTTCTTGTTTAAGTCTTTTTGATCTTTCTCTTCTATTGGTAGTACAGTTTTATTTTGGTTAGTTTATTTTGTTTTGTTAACTAAATTATTTGAGTGTCTTATTTTTTTAGGTTTAGTCACAGTTTATAATTAGTGTCTTAAAGTCATATTTTATACTTTAAACAACATCACAAAAAATTGAAATAAAATTGAAAATCCTAAAAAATTGAAACATTCCTAAAATTAAAAAAAAGGCATTTTAAGAATGCCTGTTTTTTATTTCTACAATTTGAGCATAAACCTTTTTGGAACTATTTATTTAAAACTTAATGATTATCGTGCTTAATTGAATCAATATTTTGAAAAATTGAAAATTTATGAGGTCATTGTTGTAGGTCTGAATGTTGAGTTCCGAGTTTACGTTGAGTCTATTTGTCCCGGAGGTGTAATAAGATTATTAAGTAGAACTCAAGATGAGGTGTGGGATTTATTTGAAAATTCAGCTTGGGACACCTATAAGTTCGAATAAGTTAGAGGGACCTTATGGCACCCTATTCATGACAAGTATGTTTTTATGCTAATCCTTACCACCGGGATGATGTTATAAACTCATATGATCCATGTGAATCTTCTGTGCCTCCTATTTTATGTGATTATTGCGAGTCTTCTGATCATGACGTTCATAATTGTCCTTATCGTGACTATTTTAATGCTACATAGACAAGTCTTAGAAAAAAGATAAATGAATTGACTGACAGAATGGTAGAGAATATGAAAAGGAAAATTGCTAAATATTCTCATTGTTTTAATCATAGTAGGGAGGACAATAATTTGCATGAGTCTGACTCTAGTTTAGAATCTCCTAAATATGAAGTTAGTGTTTATGATGAATTTAGGCCCTCTTATCAATCTAGGTGTAATTTCCATGATGTTATGCCTTTTTTCTGTCGACCCACTCACCACTGTTAATGACTCGTTTGAGTATGAGGCGAGTGAAGACCTTAAGAGTGCTATGAGTTAGATATGGGCATCACAACTGAGGTTACGCATAATGATTTAAATGAATCAGAAGCTATTTGTTTCTAAGTGTGAGGAGGAACTTGAGCCCACTAGTTTCGAATTTGATGATGATATTCTTTCTGTGGAATGTGAATTTTTTCATGTGGTTTGATATCTTTGAAGGTCTGGATGTGGGTTTTTTATTCAATATGAATCCATTTCTTTTGACCCCATCATTAGTGACCTTATCTTCGAGAAATCCAAGTCTGAATTTTTAAAGTCTGAGAGCTTTGCACTTATAGATGCTGATTTGGACCAAACTCTTGAGCATATTAATAGTAAAGAACTTGTGGACTTAGGTCCCACTGATTCGCCAAGGCATCTTGCTCATAATGAAAAAATTTCTAGACTAATGACCCACTTGCTGGCTAATTTTAAATATGTCAGCCTGTTTGGTGTTTGGGCCCAACAATGTGATAAGTTGAAGCGGATCCTTACTTGTGCTGTATTGATGGTGTAGATGTACTCTTTCTGGCTCTAACTCTCTAATTTCTACTACATTTGTCTTATTGAGAGTGGTTCTAGCACATTTGATAAGCTCTTGCACTCACTAATGTGTTATGATTTGAGTAGAAATTTTCAGTTTGGTATGGAATGGCTAGTGCTTCATAAATTCCTTGACTTTAAGGAGGGCATAGCTTAGGTATAATTCAGCACCTGACCTATTATAATAATTCCTGTTTATCTTTTTTTTAAATTTTTTTCTTTTGTATATGTTTATTGTTTTATTTTGTTTTTTCTTGTTGTTTTCTTTTTGAGTCCTAGAGTCTTGACTTTTTTCTTTCTTTTTGAGTTTTCTTTTCTTTTTATGTATTTATATTTCTTTTTAGCTGTTCCTTCACTCCTAATGAGGTAATTGTGTGATATAGGTGTAGGGGTGGGGAAACTTGTTTTAATAAAAAAAAGAATGAAAAAAATGAAAAATTTTGAAATCCAAAAAGATTTTTGTTTTGTTTTTTAGGGAATATATGTGTGTTATTCTGATTGATTATATTATCTTGTACCATAGTATTAGGTTGTGTATAGATATGGTGTTCATGATAAAACTTAGTTCTAAGTGTGATGCTTGTATACAGTCCCAACTCTTGACATTATTTCTAAAGCAAGCTTGACTTTGGTGGATAACCATTGAGATTTTGTGCCTATAGACTAATTCATCATTTTTAGTCTCGCTTTTTTCTTTTATATGCATCTCTTCCATGATTACATCTCTAAAACTTGCTTTGGTTGTCTTTGAAATCAAATTTAGCATGTGCATTACGATAATACGATAGAGGCATTCAATTGTTTTGTAAGCCATGTAGCCAAATTGCCACCTTGATTTGAATGTTTTACCCTCTGCTAAGCCTTTGAGCCTTGTCCCCTTTTTGATATGAACCCTTCACTTTAGCCCTTCGCCTAAACATATTTCCTATACTTGAGCCAAGACTACTGGAGCAATACTTTAACATTGAATGATGGGTAGCTGTTGGGTGTTTATGTAGTTAGTGGTTGAACTGGAATATATGAGGGAGGGTTTCATTGTAACCATTATGAAATTGAGTTGTTCTTTTTGTAAATGCCATTAATTCATTCATTTTCTTAATGAAACGAAGAGAAAAGCAAAGGAAAAAGTAAAACAAATGAGAAAATTTTTTTAAAAAATGACAAAAAATCTCAAAATTAAAAAGGAAAGTATCGTGAATAAGAGTGTTTGGCATGAATATATTATCATTATTTATAGTCATTTCTAATAGTTGTTTCTAAAAGTTGTGTTCTTATTTTGTTTTAGGATAAATTGTGGTTATTGTAGTTGTTGGAAGGATTTGGTTGTTCTTAAGTCACTTAGCTTTTAGGTCCTCATTTCCCAAATCGTTTGTCCCTCTCCTTACCCTTTGCCCTTAGCTCCGTTACAACCTTTGTAAGCCCTCTTGATCATTGTTTTGCATATTGCATTTTAATGGTCGAGAATTAAGAATCTTATAAAGCCTACGGTAATTTGTATGATTGGAAGATGATTTGGGTGAACCTTGTGATATTTTAAACATGTGAGCGAGAATGTTTCATACGCCACTAAAGTGAGGTTCTACCAGTCGAACTTATACATATTTTTCTTGGTGGGATGAAAGATTGTGTATAGATATCATCAGTGGGGATTGAGATTTTCTTGATGTGTCCATTGTCTTCATATGTGACCTAGTGCTTAGATTGCTTGCATGATATAGTTAATTGAAATGTGTACATATTCCCCCATTGTTGTACATATACTTTGAAAAGTCCGAAAAGATTTTTGATTTTCTATTTTCTGTTTTCTTTTATAGATTTTGTGGGTATATCTTCTGCAAACTGTCACGAGACCCTACTCGTCTACTAGGTATAACCTAGCTGTTTAAAGGATTTGTTGCACGTGCTAAGTGTAACTGTGATTTCTACAAAAGTGAGTTAGAATTTTATTTTTTCCTAGGATTTTTAATTTCATTTTACTCAAGGACGAGCAAAACGTAGGCATATGAGTGTTTTCAAATCAAAATTATGTTATTTTATATCTCTTTATTATCTAATATTTGCTCAAAATAAATGAGCTAATTATAATTTTAATATACTTCTGTTTATTTTGTAGGAATTAGAAAAATTGGCAGAAAAAAATAATTTACTCAATTATCAAGGATTGGATCAAATTGAAGAGGAAAAGAAAGAAGATAAGAGAAATC
>NCQS01073375.1:0-21174 GCA_002740445.1 Pachycereus pringlei
CTTTGTAATGATATTTTCTGAGCTCGCAAACATATGCATAAAGGAAGTTGGTATAACAAATTTATAAGTTATGGAGCATCGTAGGATATTTTTACTTTTGCTAACGCTTTTCCCTAATTCTATGCTGAAGATAGAGCAAGGGAAGTCTAACTCAACATGATAACGTGGCCCGAAGTTATTGAGAGTTACTTGAACCAAACTGATTTCGATCCGAAGTCGATACGGTTTCACTGTTTAGCTTGAACATCTGTTATTTTTAATTTTCAATAAACCTAACCTATTTTTAATGCCAACAAGAACTGGACCCATTTATTAAATAGGCCGACCTGACCTGACTCGTTTCCTAGCTCTAGTTGAAGATGATCTTCCCCTAGAAACTTCGTTCAAATTTTATTTTTAGTAGCATTGATGATTGTTTTGGCATCGTTTGCACTAGTTCCTCCTAAATACCTTGCTTTGGTTTCTTCAAGTAGTATGCCAAGCCATTCATACACTTTTCCACTGAGGGTTAAGGTTTAATTACTTTTAACAATGTGCCCTTAGTTCTAGTGACTCTTGATATATTAACAAAGGTTTTACCCAACCTTTACTATGTCATCTATTTTGGTAACACGGTCTATATTTAACATGGCTCCAATATTTGTTAGTTCATATGCATGCCTTGGATGAGGAAAAAGATGTACTCCTTGAATTCCTCTACTTCTTGAAGATTTGTATGGGCATCTGCACCTTGATGCTTCTTCATCATCACTACTCATCATATACAAATCACAGTGAGATCCTATTTGTGGGTTAGCTTAAGGTGTTACCGTTCTTAATCCTACATTCTCTGGATTTGGGACTGGTGAACTAACTGGCCTATCCATATTACACTATAATTTGATTTCATTAATTTTTAGCAAAATTTCTTCCTCTTCTAAGGAATTTGCCTCTGTATATTTCCTTTGTAGCTCTTTTATAATGTAAACGGTTCGGACCATATTACTTATGGAAGGGGATCCTATTTTTATCGGACTCAATGATGGATTAAATTCGACTTGTTTAGTCACTATTCGTTGTTCTTCATTCAACTTATTATTTTCTAGGTCTAACTTTTAGATTCTACTAGACCTTCACAGATGCATCCTAGTATTTCACCAATAGTTTCCCCCATTAAGGATGTTTTCTATGCCTCCTTATATTAGTTATTATCATCTGTAATCTAAAACAAATAATTTTATGGCTATTTTATCTATTTTTATAAATATTCTTTCTACTATGTTCTATAATTTATTCATTGTTGTTTTGATTTATGTTAATCGATTTAGTATCTTTATCACAATAATTGTGAGAATGTCCTAACTCATTTAAGTGCTTCAATCTAGGCCAATTTAGCTAATTGTTCCCCAAATATCTATTTCTACTAAGTTCTTAAAAGGCTATAATCTCCCAAAGTTGATTCCTCTCTTACGACAACAACTTAAGCGTAGTTTCTATTTTTTAATTATTTTGGAATTAGTTGGTACCTTTGGTATATTATTCACTACTATATTTTAGAAAAAGAAAATCTAGATGGCTCTTCTAGGGATTTTTTAGAAACCAAATGTCGTTTTCTAGTTCAGCTTGTTGCAAAACAAATTCTCAATTTGTCTTTTGGCGATATCCTAGGTTCTTTGGGAGGAGATCAGCTTTTGTAGGAATTTGATTCCTAAGAAAAGATCAACCTTGGTAACTAAGGGAGATTGTTCTATCATACTTATCTTCTCAGCGGAGATTGTTCTATCATACTTATCTTCTCAGCAGCTTCAAGAAGGATGGATATATAGTGATTCTTAGTTGATTGGATTCTTTCATGTAACTCAAGACTTCTATAATTTCTTGCTACATGTGTGTTCAACCATATAACACATTCTTGCCAATTTTGTGGGTAATATTTGGTAACTACTTTGAATTGACCCTCCTATTGGGTGCTAGATCTAAAGGTTCATTCTTCTACTATATATTTTCTTTCTAGCTACAAGTTTATATCCCAAGAGAGGGTTCTTGTTTGATATTTAATTCTTAACTACCTGGAATCTTAGTAGAGGGTTTCTATGTATCTCCTGTACTTCACAAACCTCACAGAATACATCATCAATTTCTATCTGTTCTTTATCAAGCAATTTATCAATCATATATGTATTGCTAAGCATGTAGCTCACCATTACATAAGTAGTAAAGGAAGAATGCACACTTTCTGGTAGGTCTACTCTTCTGGAATCATAACAAAGATTGAGCGCTTTACTAGGCTATAAATCTCTAATGAGGATTCCACAACCAAGATAGGTAGTAAATCCTATATTCTAGTAAGCCAGGTTTCATTTGAGAATACCTTCAGTTCTAGTGGCTCCTTGATTTATTAGTAAAGATTTTCCCCATTCTCTTTTGTTATTTCATCTGTGTCGGTAGCACAATCGATATTTAACATGGCTCCAACATTATTTAATCGGTATGCATGCCCTAGGCGAGGAAAAATTATGTTATCCTCTAATTCTTTGACTTTGTGAAGATTCATGTGGGTGTCTATACTATGATGTTTCTTCTTTGTCACTACTTCCTATATACAAATTGTAATGTGATTATGTCTATGGGTTAGCTTCAGAGTCACTATTCTTGATCCTAAGGTCTTTGTATTAGAGACAGGTGAACTAACTGCTGTATCTATTGTACTATATTAGGGAAGATTAATATAAGTTGGTTGAATACTAAGGTAGGGTCTTCAAGAGCAGAAGTAGCCTAGCTTGGGGGTAAACCTTATGAACAAACTTCGTGTGCTTTACTTTATGTTTTTCGTTCTCTGCTGAACTCCATTGATCTACTATTTCAATGTCTATCATTTTATTATTCAACATCCTTGTGCTCGATATATCTTGATAATTTGTGTTTATGTTTTAAATTACATTTATCTACTGTGACCCTCTTTACCCCATCCATATGGGGACTTAGCTTACTTAGCACCAATAATTGGTATTAGAATCAGTCTTACCTCTTATGACTTAACCATTGAGTGAGTAAAGATTGGTCTTCTTTAGGAATGGCTGAGATTAATCAAAGTTGATATCTGCTAGACCTCTTTTATTACATGGATCTAACTGAGTTCATTGGAAGAGACCTCTGCAGATCTAAATGAAGGATGAAACATATGAGTTGTGGAATGTAGTGCCAATGTCTCTAATCTAAATCATGTATACTATTAGCGCTAAGTAGCCAGGGAAGCCTATTGGCTGGTACACTCCAAAAGAGCATTAGAGGGTGCATAAAAATTACAAGGCACTTAACGCCTTATATTATGATTTAACTGCTAAAGAATTTAGCAGAATTTCTTTTGTGAACAACTAAAGGAGTTTGGGACACCCTATTGTCCACATAGAAAAGAACAAGTCAAGTCAAACCAATATGAGCTTTTCAAGGTGCTTTGTAATGAACTTGCATAACAGATATGCATAAGATTCACTAACATTGTTTACAAGACTACAACCTAAAGTCTCTTAGAAATGTCTAGCCAAATGAATATATGGTGAGAAAGTTCTTAACGTATCTCCCAAGGAACCAACAAGGAGCCAAGGTTACAACCATCAAAGAGGCTCAAAACCTAAAGACCTTAAAACTGAACGATCTAGTTGGAAAACCTTTGATATATCAGATCCACCTCTGGAAAGAGAAAGAAAAATTCTCAGGGGGGTAGCTTTAGAAGCAACAGCAAGGGCTGAGAGAGTTAAGATGACTAAGAATCAAAAGTATCAAAAGATGGCATAGTCATGTTAGCTAAAGGCTTTCATAAAATGCTCAAAACTAAAACTTTGACTTCAAGATGCTTCGCAAAGGGCCTCCTACTAAGGCAACAATGGTACAAAATCCACTTCTCTAAGTGATGAAACTAACACTATTGTCCACTTTGATTATGGCAAAATAGGTTACATGATGAAAATTTGCTAATCCCTAAAAAGAAAGTTGAAAAAGAACAACAAATCCAACAGTAAAGGTGAAAACACCATGATAACTACACAGAGCAATGTTGATTTGAGTGGAAGTGAAAGCAAAGAAGATTATGTTGCCGACCTATACTTTATGGCTAACCAAAAGGAATTAGAAGAAAAGTCTGAATTTCATGGTACTACAAATCAGTACTCAGGGAAGATAAACACACGTCCACTCAACAGGTAAAGTATCTCTACTGTGAAAGATCTAGACACAATTAATCGAGATTATTATGCATGGTGCTAATGTTGATTAAGGGTATCCCTCTAAGATCAAGTCCCTTGATGAAGAAATTACTCTTTTTAATTATGAAAAAAAAGTCTGCATGTTGAATGTGCTCATTGTTACCCAAAGAAAAAAATCATAAAAAGATGATAAGTAATGACTTTTGAGAACTCTATGATGAATTCATGAAAAATGGAATAACTCTTGAAAAGAGGCTAAAACTCTTAGAAAAGAATTGCAGAGGTAGAAAAATAAAAAATGAGTGCATTTTCAAATTCAACTCTAAGCTAGTTGACAAGCTTCAAGAAGCTGAATATGAAATTATAAGGATAAAAGCTTATTATGAGAATTTTTATAAATCTCCTTGAAAACTCACTAAATGATAAGAAAGCTTAGGTATATTACTTGCATTTTAGTGTATGTCCTTCAATAGAGGAGGCTATAGATATGATTCTAATAATGAGAGGAAATCATGACAAAATGCTTTTGCTAAACTAACAACTCTTCATGAAGATCATATAAGGCACCTTGAAAACACTTTTCAAGAACCTCTAATCATTAAGAATGAGGAAGGAAGACCAAAGCAAGCCCAATAAGATATGGAGGTAAAGAAACTTTGTGCATCTTAAAAATCACAATAATAGTAGCCTTAGGATTGTTTAGGTTGGGTACCTAAAGGTATGAGGCTGTTGAACATAGTGGCAGATCCTATGCACCAATTTCCTTCCAAGGGAAGTAGAAGTTTTTAACTCTATTTTGTAGGCAAGCTTCTAGTTAAGCATTGATATATGGTACTTGATAGCATATGTCTAGGGCACATGATTTTTGAAGCTATAGTGTTTTCTAGAATATGAGTAATCTAACAAAGGCAAAGTGACTTTTCAAGAAAAAAGAATGGCAGAATGATTGGAGTTGGAAAATTGGTAAAGATCTTCCCATCTCAGTTAAGACTGTTTACTGAGTTGATAGTCTTAAATTTAATCTACTTAGCAACTCTTAATCATGTGATAAAGAAAAACAAAGTCACATCCAACTTTACTTAGGAGTAAGAAATGTATATTCCATTAACATTGTTCATGTTGATTCCAAAATATCTTTCATGCTTTAACGTTGTTAGCAATGATGCATGGTTATAACATAGAGGAATGGGTTATGCTAATATGAAAAAAATTAAAAAAAAATTCTAAGCATGACCTATTGAAAGTCTTCCCAATCACAAATATGATAAAGATCAAGTTCATAGTGTATGTATAAAAGGTAAACAAATGAGACCTTTACTTAAGGCCATAGAAACTGTTTCATCATCAAGGCCCCTTGAATTACTGCATATGATTTGTGCGTTCCTATTAGGTTGAGAAGTCTAGGTAGATATGAATATGTGTTTGTAATTGTTGACAATTATTCTAGATTTACCTGGGTAGTGTTTTTCCTAAAAGATAAAATAGATACTTTTAAAGTGTCTTCCAACCATTCTACTTAGGTGAGAACACCTAAGGACTTGAAGCTGTGAGGAGTGATCATGGAGCTAACTTTTAAAAAAAGAGTTCATTAAATTATGTTATCCATATGGAATATCTCACAACTTCACAACACCAAGGACCTACAACAAAATGAGATTTAAGAATTTTTGCTTTCATTGTGTACATTATGATGTTTCATTTATCTCGTTTTCAATTATTTTTTGGGGGGATCATGACATCTATAAGGAAGAACTTACCAATGTCTAAGCCGTCGGTTTCTTTATATTGGGGGCCTATCGCTGACTTGAAGGCATCCTTCCATCATGTATCATTGCTATCACAAAACTTCATACTACTTCCTACAAAGTAGAATTCGATAGCAGTAACTTTTTACTCTATTGATTTAAGCTTCAATCATCATCATCATTATTATTATTTATTATTATTATTATTATTACTACTCCTACTGCTACGACTACTACTATTACTACTGCTATTCTAATTATTATTGTTATTGCTGCTGCTGTTATTATTGTGGTGGTGGTGGTGTTATTGTTGTTATTTATTTATTATTATTATTATTATTATTATTATTTTTTTAAATTTAAAATATGTTTTCATATGGGTTCTCATCCTCATAACCACATATCACGTTAGCAAATCTTAGAGGAATATAGTGTGAGTTATAGTGCCATTAGTGTGAGAGATCAACTGCAGATTCCACATTGGTAATGCATATATATTTGCATTCATAAACCTTAAACTGGAACTAGATTTTAGTTGTCTTACTCTCTCGTGTGCCTAGTTTTGAAAATCAAACCAAATTATTATTGCCAATGTGGTTACAAAGGTTCAAGTATGCCATTCTGCATGCTAGTGAAATTGGAAAAGGATGTGATTGTAATAGCCTGAACCTAATCCACGTTAATTACTTTCATTAATTTCAATTTAATAGAGTTGAATGCTACATTTCGATTCAATATTTAAACTACTTATGCAAATTTCTGGTGGAGACAACGAAGTGGCCTCAAAGTAGACGGAGTCATGCTCTGTATTAAAACATTCAGAGCTGATAAATATAATTGAACATGTAGCCAAATTGGAAAAAAATAGCATATCCATAAAAGTAAATAAAAGTTGTCATTTTCATGGAAGATGTTGTTTTTACAATTTTCCACCTATGTTACTTGAATAAAATTATAATGTGAATAAATGAAGCATTATAAAATATAAGAGCATGTATTAATTGACAAGGGTGAAGGTTATAATTTCTTTTCTGATTAAAAGTAAAAATAACCCACCAACATTTATTAGTTAGTTAAGAAGGAGAATTATTTTAATTACACAAATGAAAGGAAGAAGGAAAAGAAACGAGGACTAAAGATATAAAAATTATTTATATTTGCCAGGTGCGAGGGTTAGATTAGAATGAAGGAAAATGTATCAAGCTAAGATTTTTCCCTTCTTCACCACCTCAAATAGCCCCCACCAACCCTTTCTTAAAATTTTGTGAGTAGCTTCAAAGCATCAAGAAAACCCCTCATGCCAACGCCACATGCCTATCATCCCCTATCCTGACAACCAACCAAGCCTGGCTCACCGGCATCAGCCACCATAGCACCAAGCCACCGGTCGTGCCACCACTAGCGGAGCCCAACTCCTCCCTTGTCTCTTTGCTTGTTATGTTGCGTATTTGTTGAGGTGAGTCCTGAGCTTCTCCTTCAATTGTTATACTATTTTATTTCTTAATTTTGCTTATAAATATGTATTTCTAATATAGATAAGTGTTAATTTGTGAGGATTTATAGTTACTATGGTGATTTTGACATTTAAAGGAAAATATGTGTTATGGGTTGGAGATTTGGGTTTGGTTGTGAAACTTTTGCCACAACATTTGATTAGATTAAAATTTTGATGAATTATTGTGTGTTTGAATCATAGTTCAGGGGTTATGTGTGCGCGGATTAGATGTTACTATGGAAGGTGGAATGGAGCTTCAGCTTAAAGAAGGGGATGGAGGGAAATGTTAGTTTTGGGGCTTTTGAAACAAATTAATCTAACATGAATTTTCGAATCCAACTTGAGGAGATTGAAATCTAATTTTTGGATGGATTTTTGTAATAACTATACCCTAATATGAATTTTGGAAACAATTTAGGAAATTGAAATTGGTTGAGGTGTGTAAATTTGTTTAAGAGTTGAAATGTAATTAGGGTGATTATTGTAGTTTGAATTTTAGTAATGAGGGAAAAATGAGAGGTGGAATTAGTTTGAGTGAATCATCTAAGTGTTTTCGGGACTCAAAAGAGGAATGAAATTGACTTATATTTAAGTGGGTTGAGAATGACACAGCTCATGTGGTTCAAATCAATTAAATGGTAACTAATGTTTACTTAAAAGAATAAACAAGTAAATACTTTTTGATTTAGTGCCTAAAATTATGTACTTAATGTCAGAGTGAGTTTAGGATCGTAAACCAAGCCTAGTTATCCCAGATCCTTTTATGAATAAACTCACTATCACTAATAGCATTATTACTTCTAATAGTAATTATGAAAGCAATGACAGCGGTGATGATGACGATGAAAATAATATTGATAATAGTAATAAACTTAATAATTATAACAAAGATAATAACAATACTAATATTAATGAAAACAATAATATTAGTATTTAAAATAATAAAGATGACATCATTCAGACCCATAATTGCACTAGAAACACCAATACAATTATATAAATAATAACCATAATAATTAAAAGATGGCATAATTTAAATGGCAGTAAAATTGATTTGTGTGTCTAAATAAATAGTTGTAAGCGCATTGATAACCAAGAAAATAAATAAGTAGATAACATCACAATTTATTAGGGTTGTAATTAATAAAAAAAAGTTTGCGTGGAACCTCATTAACCATCGAAATATATATTTGGAGCAGAAATGAGGTCACTTCCGTCGGTGTGAAGCCAATAACAACTATTTTATGAAAGGAGAGAGATTTTTTTTAAAAAAAAAATTCCAGGTATGTTTCTACCTGTACCTTTCAAAAATTCACATATCTTCATACATATCAAAATCTAAAGATATATAGTTATTTAATGAATTATTTTCAAACATTATTTTATCACATAATCAAGTAGACCCACTAATTATCAATTATCAGAGCTTATGCCCTTCAGTTCACCTTCGTGGCCTCAGGTCATACTTCTCGATCAGCCTGGTAAGTGTACACTGATTCAATGATCACACTATGCTCATAGGCTCATCAATTTGGGTACCACTTCCAAGTATTCACAGGCAAATCACTTTTACTCTCTCTCTCTCTCTCTCTCTTTCTCTCTCTAGTTTTCGAACTAAAATGAATTGAAATGCAGATGCCCACCTAAATTATTATAAGAGTTAATTTTACAGTATGGGGATAGGCATACCAGGCTTTGGGTCCTATTTTTGAAATTTCTTTTGCATTTTCTATTTTAGTTAAGAATCAAGTGGACAGACCTAACCCCAACAAGCTAAATGAATAGGTAGGAAAAAGGCTCATGAACTTTCCAAGGTGGATAACATTAGATGCTCACAGTGAGTTCTAGTATAGCATGAGGATTTGATAGAGCTTGAAGATCCTATTGAGCTATATTATAAGTAAGCATGCATAAAGTGGAGTGTTAGGAAAAACTCAATCTAGTTATATTCTAGTTTAGGTGAGATTTAAATTGTAGTTCGAAGTTGACTTGCATGTTTTCAGCTTAAATGGAATTGTAAATGTGAATGCGTTTTAGTTAATGTTGTTTAGTTGCCATATAGTCTTGTCCGACTTAGGATGGTGACAATGCCTCCAGTCGTTAAAACTTCCACTGCAATCGTGATATTAAATAATCAGATTAAGTTAATTATGTAATTAGGGATTTGGGGGCGTTATAGTGATCATTCTACAAGTGATGATAAGATGAGACATGCTAAAAATTCATCCATGGAAAGTAATGTTATTGGTCCTTCTAAAAATGATTCTTTAGGTTATGAAGGTTTGAAATATTCTAAAAAGTCGCCATTGACATACAGCATCTGATGACAACTATAGATATTAGTTAAGCCATTTTTGTATCTGCAAACCATCGTGAATGATTTTTTGTTAACTAGAAGTAACAAAAGATGAAAGATCTATAATAGGGCTTTGAGTTAGTGATGGTAGCTAGAAACTTAATATTTACTCACCCAATCTATAGAACATAGGAATCAATAATATTTGGCAAACTTCTCACATGCTGGCTCATCTTTCCCTTTGGTGACTGTAGTAGTTTCACAGATATAATCCATCTACCTTCGATTTTACATATTGTTTAGTATGATTATCTCAAAAACACTAGTTATACGCTTGTTGCATTTCTATGACAACAACCGTGGATATTAGTCAAGGCATAGAAAATGCAGCATCTAACTTTCAACACTTGCTCTAACACTATAATGCATACCTTTTTTGTGTAAACACAATTTTAAAAAAAACAGAGAAAGAGAATGAGATTCAACCCCATAAAAATGTAGGACACAGTTACTATCAATATCGTCATCTTCATGTATTGCTCGGCCATACATTTTTATGCTATGATTAAAACACATCCTCGTGCTTTTCTTAGTTTAAAGTTGTGTGTCATAGTTGGTGTTAGTGGTCAAATCAAAAAAGAAAATGAAGTGTTGGTTCAAAACTAAGGGTGGATATAAGGTTAAACAAGTCACCACTCTTAAAGATCGGTGAAAACTTCATGTGGACTTTCATAATTGTTGACCAGAGAATAACGATTATCTAATCCCACACTAATTACACCAAAATGTCCTCATTGATTTAGCGTTTACAAGGTGATTAATTCAGTATTAATTCACCAATTCAATGTGATGATCCTATTGGAGCATTATGCTATTATAAAATAGGGAGAAGATCAAGGGATGGAGCAGACAACTCAGCAACAAAAACATTCCCTAAATCTAATCAGCCCTCTACCCTCTCCCTTACATAACCTAGCCATCTTTGAGGTTCGGGTTTGGAGCGACTCCTCGGTGATTCTAGTAGCCACCCAACTCGTGGGAAGCAATTAACAGACAAGATTTAGGGAAATCTTCCGCATTAAGATAAATTTCTAATTTCCAACAGTGGTATCAGAGCCATGTTTGTTTTATGCTAGCCATGAAAATTCATGTTTGATACATTTAGGTTTTTGTTCATGCATCAAGAATGCTAATCTATGTGATAATAAAACATGCATCTCGGTTCACATGCTAATGTTTATCTGATAGTATGCCATTTTCATTATTATGCTATTCTGTGTGACTAGAAAATATGCAAAACCAAGGCTGATGCTAATCGGCTAATAATAAAAAGATATTATCCCCTATGTTTATACGTGTCAAGATGATTATTTGCCTAAATTATAGAAAAATAATTGAGCAAGGCCCTTCACCGAGACCACCCTTTACCCTAAACAACTTACATATCTGGGCTCTCCATACCCTCTAAACCCTAAAAGACTTGATGAACATGACCTCTAGCCCTCTACTGCTTAGTCTAGCCACCCCACAGACCCAAACAAAACAAAAAAAGCGAGAAGAGGAAAATATGTTAAAAATACATACGTGACACCCATCAGATCCACCTGGAGGGGTGGCACATATGGGTCACACGTCGCTGAAAAAAACTGTGTTTGTTTTCTTCATCCAGTAGCCCTCAGCAACACCGATCTACGCCTTCCCAGTAACAAAATACGCAAAAATAAATAATGCGCAACCACCCGTGTACTTCATGTGCCACAATTCAAATTGCATATTGCGCAAGCGATCAGCGCCAGTCGATTGATAGGCGGCTGATCTAGTCGTCTGCATGGTTATTTAGTTAGATAGGAGGTTAGATGAAGCCTTGGCTTTCGTTTTGGAGGTGGTAAGATCACGGGGGTCATTATATGGTTGGTTACGGTGGCGGTTTTTGAGGGAAACTACCACATCTCTCTCATAATGGGCAAGATGCTCGTAGTTTAGAGAGAGAACGATGGCTCAGTAGGCCGAAATAGGTGGCGGTGTCAAGGGCATTAAGGAAATCAAACGACTTGTAGATTCTTTGAGAGAGAGTGTGAGTCATTGGGAGTTTAGAGAGAGCGAATAAATTCCAGGAGAGAGCCATACGGGTTCCCAAACCAAGAGGTTTAAGTGATTGAGAGGGAGTCTTGAGTGATTGGATAGAGAGAGAGAGTATAAGGGTTGTGAATGTAGAAAGAGACTGGCCCCAAATAAATGAACCTGTAGAGGCCGAGCAAGAATAAAAAATACGGGAGGGGCTCTCAGAATCTCGGGTTTTATTAGGGTTTGGTTATGCAAAGCTTTGTTTTCGTGACTTCATTTTGTTTTGTCTAAAAACAATAATCAAGGTTATTAGTCATGGCATAAAAGTAATTCTTAAGTTAAATTATGATTTTGTTTGTATACAAGTTCAAATGATGTGAAGCATGTAATTAACTTTTTAGTTAAATTAAATTTTGGATTAGTTTCAATTTAGAATGCATGAACTTGTTATTAGAAACATTAGTAAGTTTAATGTCAAATGTTGTTTATTATATGCTAACATGTTATATAAATTTGTTTTATACAACTAGAAATTATAACATTATATGTTAAGTGATTTGTCTAATGGATTGAGATTATATGAATTTTCTTCCATATATAAAATTAATTTCAATATAATTATGCAAATTGGTTTTACATTAATTAATTCAATCTCTATGTGATATTCAAGTTAATGCTATCTTTTTTAACATTTAATTATGATCCATATGAATGAGTTTTTTATGGAAATGTTGTAATTGAATCATTTAAATTTCTAGTTTATGATTGTATGAGATGACTATGAGCCTAACAAAATTTTTGATCATATGACATGAATGATGAAATTTTAATAATTTAATTGCTTAAAGAATGTGTGTCTTACGTCCATCTTTTAATGTATACTTGTAGATATGGCAATACACAATGCAATGATTTATGACTTATCCACTAGTCAGAAGTTGTATGGTACTAACTATGACATGTGTAAATAGAAGATGCAGTATCTTTTTAACGAAATAGACTTGCTAGAACACTTGATAGTAGCCAAGTTTCCACCATTAGATAAGGACTAGGATGGCAAGCCCATTGATACTACTACTATGCAGTATCAGGAAAGCTTGCATGCCTACCAAGAGTAGCTGAGGAAGGATCGTAGGGCATGCTTCACTATGTTGTACTGCATGTACGATGACCTGATTGGAGAGTTTGAGGCTTGTCCTATGGCTAAGGACATGTAGAACAAACTCAAAATCCATTTTAGATGGACATCCGAAACAAGGCTTCATACCTTGCAATTAAAATGGATGCAGTACAAAATGGACTCCAATCGTACTACATCTGAGCATTTACAAACCATAAGTCCCATGATTCATGATCTTAATGCTACTGGTACGGAATTCTCTGAGGGGCAACAAGTCTTAAATGTGATTCGGGCTATCCCTAATGAACCTAAGCATTAGGGTAATGTGAAGTTGTTCTTGACTCATTTTGAGCAATTGAAGACCTTTGTAGAAATCCAAAGCGACCTTAAAATGGAGAAAGAATGATTGAAAATGTTTGGGACTCCTAGCATGGCTCTTAGTGCTAAGGGAAATAGGCCAAGAGGCAATAAGAAAAATGAAGGTAGGCAAGCTAAGAAAGGTTCTCGTCCCCCTCAAAAGGGTAGGCCAAAGGCTGGTGTTGCCAAGAAGCATAAGGCTAAAGGCAATGAAGAGAAAAATATACTACGCAGGAAGTGCTATAATTCTACCAAGAAAGGTCATTATGCTCAAAATTGTCTAGAGCCTCAGAAGGTATCTTTCTCAACTTATTCTCCTGAATTCTATGTTTGTTCCCATGCATTAGTTGCTAATTTTTTTCCCAATTGGATGGCAGATATAGAAGCAAGCAACCATACAGTTTGGGATCGAGCTGTGTTTGTGGACTTCCATTGCTACCCGGTGGCTTTACAGTCTGTCTCATTAGGAAACAGAAGTGAAGAGGATGTTCTCAGTGTTCGAACGTACCAACTCAGATTACGAGGAGGAAATAAGTTGCTTCTCTTTGATACTCTCTATGTACAGGGGTGTCACTTTGCCTTTTATCTTTAGTTTCTTTGATGAAATCTGGATTTTCCTTCAATTCTTGCACTGATGGTTTGAACATTTTGTATGGTGGCAATGTGTTTGGCTATGCTACTTTAAGAAACAATTTTCTTGTCCTTGATTTGGATAAATGTTATAATAATTCGTCTTCTATCTTTGTCTCACATTTTGATTCCGATTTTGAATCAATTAAGTGGCATGCTAGACTTGATCATATTGGCCAAGATAGAATGAGTAGGCTAGCCAAAGGTGGTCCCTTAGACTGATTCACTAAGTTTAAGTTACCTAGGTGTGAGTCATATCCAGCGGGCATGGCAACTGCAAAGCCTTTTAGTAAGGCTTCGAAGGTATTAAGCCCTTTAGAGCTCATTCACTCTGATATTTGTGGAGCCATGAATGTGAAAGCATGTCATGAGCCTTCCTATTTCCTCACTTTCATACATGATTATTCAAGATATGGGTATGTGTGCCTGTTATCACATCGCTACTAGGCATGTGATGTGTTCAAACGCTTTATAGCCAAGGTAGAGACCCAATTAAAAGGAAGAGTTAGGACTCTTTGAATTGATCATGGTCGTGAATACCTCTCACATATATTCAAAGCGTTTTATGAGGAAAAGGGTATGCAAAGACAACTTACGATTTCTAGCACCCCATAACAAAATGGTGTTACAGGGTATATGAATCAAACATTACTTGAGATGGTTGGGTCAATGATGGCACACACTAACCTCCCAATTACTTTTTGGGGGGATGTATTGCTTATGACAACTTACATTCTTAACATGTACCAAGTAAGAGCATATCTGCCACTCCATATAAGATATGGCATAGTAACAAGCTCTTATTGGAACATTTATAGCCACATAGTTCGGCTAGTTATGTACACAATCCAACTTACAAACATGGGAAATATGGTCTAAGGATCACAAAAATGGTGTTCATAAGGTATCCTGAACATTCTAAGGGATATGTTATGTTTTGAGAACGCCCTAATGGTGGTATAATGAAAATGGATTCATGCAATGTTACTTTCTTGAAGATGAGTTCCCAAGCATTGGTGAAATCAAAAAGGACCTAGCATTGTATGACTTATAGCAAGATGATTTGATATCTCTCAGACACTCACTGTGTCACTAAGGATAGTACTCTTTCATTATCTAGAACAGATGATGAGATTTTGGTTACCTAAGAGAATCAACATGAGGATGAGGTTCATCCTCAATCTCCAATTTCTAAACATGAGGTTAGTCCACTTATCCACGATCCCACTTCTCCTACTGATAGTGGAAGTGATTCTCTGCCCATTAAGGATTCTATACCTCCAATAGATAGGGGGAGGAATACCTCAGTGGGTCAAACCAACGAATGTCCTAGACTCTAGACAAGTGTGGAAGAACTCCTTGTCGATATTTTCAAATTAAAGAGGAGATATTCCTGTGCACTCCTTTGGAGATAGAAGAGGCTACCTCTTTTCAAGAGGGTATTAGCTAACCAAACCACAAAGAGCGGATAGATGCCATGAGGGGTGCGATGGACTCTGTAGTGAGAAATAAGGTTTACGCACTTGTTGATCTTCCTCCCTGACGTAAATCGATTAGAAACAAGTGTGTTTTCAAGATAAAATGTTAAGCTGATGGATTGATCAACAAGTTTAAGGCATGTTTAGTGGCAAAGGAGTTTGCCCAAATTTAGGGGTAGACTATGTTGTGAGAATTGCCTCTATTCCCTTACTTTTGCCCTAGTTGCCCATTTGAATTTAGAATTATTTCAAATGGATGTAAAGACTACTTTCCTTAATGGAAATCTTGAAGAAGAGATCTACATGGATCAACCTATTGGTTTTGCATCAAAAGGTCAAGAGGACAAAGTTTATCATCTTAAAATGTCTATTTATGGTCTCAACCACTTTTCCATAGCATGGCATTTCACATTCCATGAAGCCATTATTTCTTTTGGCTTAACCATGGTTTTTGAAGACTACTGTGTGTATGTTAAGAAAACTATAGAGGGAATTATGTTCCTTACTTTGTATGTTAACGACATACTATTGGCTAGAAATAACATAGAGATGATCCAAACCACTAAGCAGTGATTATTCTCCGTCTTCGAGATGAAGAGATGAAGGACATGGGTGAGGCTAAGTATGTCCTAGGCATAAAGATAACTCGGAAACATTCCAAAAAACTTCTTGGTTTAAGTCAAGAAGTACACATTAATAAAATCTTGGACGTTTTCAAATGCATTATTCTAAGCTTATGGACAGTCCAGTTAAAAAAGGTCTAACCTTAAGTTACGACCAATGCCCTAAAACAGACAAAGAAAAGGACAGAATGAGCGATGTTCCCTAATGCAAGTGCAATAGAAAGCTTAATGCATGCTATGTTTTGTACATAGCTAGACATTTGCTTTGCGATTAGTTCTGTAAGTTGTTACCAAAGTAACCCAGGTCCTACTCATTGGCATGATGCCAAGAGAATCTTTCGCTACCTATGTGGTATAAGTGACTTGGCCCTTCACTACCAATGTAGGGACCTTAGGTTTAGAGGATACTCGAATGATGATTGGGGTAGTGATCTGGATGTGTCCAGGTCAACCTCAGGATATGTATTCACCCTAGGTGGGGGATTTGAATCTTAGAATAGTAAGAAACTAGATTACATAGTGCTTTCACCTATGGAGGCAGAGTATGTTGCTTATTGACTTATCGCTCAAGAGGCAATATGGCTGAGGAGTTTTCTTCAGGATCTCAATCTCACTCCTAGAGTTCATGATCCAGTAGAAATGATGTGCGACAATACTGGTACCATCTAGTTTGCTAATGATTGGAAATTCTAAAGGAAAACTAAGCATATCCAGAGGCGTTATCATTTTGCTCGAAACACCATAAAAGAGAAAGAAGTTTCCATTAAGTATATATCTAGAAGTATGATGATAGCGGATCTTTTAACTAAGCCTATTCCTAAAGATGCTTTTAAAACTCATGTGATGAGCTTAGGTTGCGTAGGACTTATGTATCTAAGTGTATGATGGACTTATTTTTCCTTGTATTAAGTATTTATGTAATAAAGATTGATGTTTCTTTTCAAGCATTCATAAATATGCAATTACATTGTAAGGCACAATGGGATGTCACCAAGCTTCTGATTGGCCTAGTCACACAAGCAATCGCCTTGATGCTTAAGTAGCGGGAAGGATGAGACTGAATCATATTGGCACTATGTGTGCAATAGTGATTATTCATACTAGAAGTTTATGAAGAAAGGAATATAGTTTGCCTTAGTAAGTCGAAGATGAGACTCAAGGGAATTGAATGTGAAATACGTATTCTATCAAAGCCTTATAACCGAATTTTGAGTGCCGAGGTTAACATCGAGTATGTTGATATGATGACTCAAGTTGGTTTTGGGTAAAAGCTAGACTAATAATTCGCATGGTGAAGAAAAGTGACATGCCTAGCTTAATGGGAGCTATGCCATGACACACTTTCATACTGTGGGTGCTAAATGTCAGCCTATTTGATGACTTGCAAGAGAGTTCCCTTTTATTGTCAATGTATAACCCTCACTGGCAATACTCTTTTGCTTAGAGTTATAATTTGAAGTCAAAGCATGATGTTACTGCCTTAATGTGCTTTCCAAGGGCTAAGATGTATGCGGTCTAATGAGAAACATTAGGAAAGCAGTTATGCTAAGATAGATTATTTTTAATTATCTAAGAAAGAATCATTTCCACATCACCATATCAAGCTCGAGCTATTGTATTCAATATATAATTAATTGATATATTGATAGGCATGAAGGGATAGTGTATGCCATTTAGAATGCTGTAAATGACTCGGGGTATTAATATTTTGTGAAACTGTTACACCAGTTAGATGGTGACTTGATATAACGCTGTTACTTTTGTTTTTAGTCGCACACTTCATTCCTAGAATGAAGCGTGAGGAAATTTATTGGCAGTGAGATATGAGATTTGTGGTTTACATAACCGAGGGGGAACTGTTAGCCAGGGAATAATGGTCACCTAATCCCACACTAATTGCACCATAATCTCCCTATTGATTTAGCAGTTACAAGGTGATCAATTCAGTATTAATTCACTAATTCAATGTTGGAGCTTTATGCTACTATAAAATGGGGAGTAGATCAAGCGATGCGACACACAACTCAGCAACAAAAACATTCCCCAAATCTAACTAGCTCTCTGCCCTCTCCCTCACACAACCTACCCATCCTTGAGGTTCAGGTTTAGAGCATTGACTCCTTGGTGACTCTAGTAGTCACCTAACTCATGGGTAGCAATCAATAGACAAGATTCAGGCAAAGCTTCCACATTTAGGTAAATTCCTAATTTCAAACAATAATAATTGGATAATGGAGTAAAAACCATAAAAGACATAGGGATGGGCTAGTTTGTGATCATAACATGTTACCATGAAGGTGCAGAGCTGCAATAAAATTAATTCAAATGATTTGGAGAAACAATGTAATACTATTATGGCATAACATAATATGTTAAACTTTTGTTTGCTTTAAGATGTGGCCAAACGAAATACTTATGAATGTGACATTATGTTGATTTTTACTTTTTCTACCTCTATTTGAGTGATAGGATTGCTGTGAAGGTATTGAGCATCGTCCTATGAGCCTCATTAGCCGTGAAAGTGACTACGGAATAATTGGCGGGCCGAAAAGAAGTAACACCTAAAAGGTGTATCTACCATAGAACAAGCACAACAATAGCAAAAAAAACATTGATTAAAGAAGATTGGAGTGGTTGATGTTAGAGCACCATATGAATTTAGATTTCAATATACATAGTTAATACCATGACAACATATGATAAAAGCATGTTTTATTACTTTTTAATTTTTCTTTATTATTTTTTCAATTTTTCATTACTCTTTTAATGCCTTCATAAATGGTACGACTTGAAGATAAAGAGTGATAGAAAGTATAAAGATAGAACTAAATTGATGATCCTCCCTTACATGGTAGAACCATCTGTAAGGAGTTGGTATACGTAAGTATTGCATCTTGATCAGCCCCCTTCTCCATATCTTTCAAGTTAAATTTACTACTTTTTCCTATTTAGAAAGAGGTGCTACATAATTTTTTAAGCTTTTCGTGGGATGCTCATAAGAATGATTGTTCGCATTGATTTAGCCACTAATGAATGGAGAATAATTTATCTGGTTCAAAAATTTATAGAGATGGGGTATTTCAGTCCAATAAGGAAAGCAAAATGGGAGTTGTTTCAATCCTTGAAGGAATAATATTATAAATAATTTCTATTTATCAATGTTTGTTTGGCATCATTGGATTTATCTTATACAACCATGGTATTTGGGGGGGCGAAGCATGGGAGGTACTAGACATTGATGAGATCTTTACAGAAACATGAAAGAGAAAAGATGACATATTCGATGTGGGCGATGGAACATATGTACAACTTGACTAATAATCATTTTGTAGATTACCATTATATTTAATATCATTAGGATTTTTATCAGTTCATGCATATATTGTTTTTACTTTTCATTACAGGATGAGATCATTAAAGAATCAATGAAGAATTCGTCAATTTCTCAAGGAGGGAAAATGTTTTGGACCTTTAGATCGAGATCATGTCATTTGCTGTGGACCTGGTGTTAAAGCTAAGGATCTCAAAGGACCTTAACTAAGCAAGGCTGACCTTAAAGTTAAACTCAAAGAGAAAAGTCAACAAAATAGTGAGTTAAATGATTGAGTGGTGATTCCATGGATTATATCTATTTGTAAAAATACCTCCATGATCCCACACATTAATACATAGGGTCCAATAAGCACATCCTGAGTTGGTATAGAAATGGAATCCCCAATAGCTGGAGACAAAAGATTCATATGAGAAAACATAAGTAAACGGACCTCCGCTTAAGCCTCCGAAGATAAAGGTACACGAATAGCCATATGATCCCCATCAAAGCCTGCATTGAATCCGTTATAAACTAATGGATGTTGAAGATTCAAATCACCCTAAAGAAGGGTGAATAGGGTGATTGCAAAAATTAAATTAAAATCAAAGGCAAATGTAGAAATTAAATAGAATAGTGCGTAAGGATGTTTTAACGAGGTTGAGCCTTAATTAGACTTTAGTCCCCACCTAGAGTTACCCAACTTTAAGATTCAACTCTCTACTTCCCTTATGAAGATAAACTCTTTGACAATCTCTCAAGGCTTCTCCACTATATAGATCCGAATACTTAAACCAACCTCTTGATTTAAGTTTGGGTTAGTTGACCTTACAACTCCTATCACTTCTTAATAAAAAGCAATTCCTCACAACTCAATTTTTGATCCCAAAATAAAATTTAGAACAATAGTTCAATGTGTAAACTTAATGCTTTTTGAACTTGCTTAGATTCCTTGCTCTTACTCTTGTGGCCTCTATTTATAGGCTTAGTGGTTGTGATCTTATTCATCCAAGAAAGGAAGTGTCTAATGAGAATATCTTGAAATCTCATTTCAGGCCTTTAACATTGGGTCTGTAGGTTCTAATTTGATTTTCCATTAGAGTAATCATGGTATGTGCCGATATAAGCTTGCAATGAATCTTTTTCTAGCCCGTGTAACTTAGACATTGCTTGTTATCATATTAAATCAAATCAAATAACAAGAGATTTGATTTTTGATAAGGATGTCATCATTCGTTCGCAAATCAATATCATGCTAATGATTCTAACAAAATCTCATTAGCATAATTGGTAGGATATTTCTTCATCTAAGTTAGTTTCACAAGATCAAATCATACACTTTTGTCATGGCAAGTATAATATGAGATTAAAGCAAGGCAATATTATCTTTAAGTGATCTTATATGATTCTCAAATTTTGAAATTCAAATTTGTATAAGCTAGAAGACTTAAGAGCATATTTTATTTAGCCGATACCCCAAATTTCCAATCTAATAGAATCCTTTGATTTTCAATGATACCCACATACTTTCTCTGCATAATCATTCACATGATTCACTAGTATAAAAGGGTTACTTCTTTTATGCTTATTTGACTTCTTTTATGCTTATTTTGAATTTGTTGACCACTCAATTTCATTGCTTGATCCTTAGTTGATTTTGTGTTTCATCAAAATCGTTTAGCCACTAAGGGAGTTAACAATATTGCCCTTTTTGATGAAAGACAAAATTACTAACCCATTTAGGCTTGACTAATCTTGTCATGTAGAGTCATGCTATGCTTGCTGTCATAATTAATCATAACCATATTAAGCAAGGATATTAAGTCATGGACATCTAATATGCTAGAAAGTAGAATATGGCAACTTATTACAATG
>NCQS01073375.1:21196-31946 GCA_002740445.1 Pachycereus pringlei
ATGGCACCTCAGTAAATGGAACATCAAATATGCAATTTAAGCATATTGTGAATAGCATAACATAACTTAATGGTGGACTAACCTAGCTTAATAGATAATGTGAACAACTAACATACTAACATAGCATTACCATATTTTCTCCCCCTCTTTCATTAAAAAGGAAGAAAATAAGAAGTAAAATAATGTTAGAGCATACTAACAGGATTGTTTGAAAAAAACTTTTACAAATTTAAAAGCAAAATAATCTAAAAGATAAGGAATCAGGGCTTGGAATTGGAGGACTTGACAGTGGCGGAGATCAATTTAGCAGCATATGCAGCACTTTGAGCTTGTTCAGTAGCTGACAATGGAACAGCTTTGAGAGCACATTGATGAGTTAAGCTCTCAGGATAGAGAAGATCACCTAATTTTTTATTGACCTCAGAAAACTGATTAGTCAGGAGTGTCTATAGGCGAGTAAAGTGATTATCGGGGATAACTTGATTATGAGCAATGCCATCCAACATATCATTGTGCTGCATCAGGTACTTAAGCTTATCTACATTTTTTTAAAGCTCATAGGTGCACTCATTGTGCATGAGAAATGTGATCAATGAGTGAGGAAGGTGGAGTTGGTTTGGGAGATATGAGATGGGGTTTCACATGACGGTTGAACTACTTAGAGATACTATCCTTCTTGGGCTAAGTCATATCCTAAATGAACTTCTAGGCACCACTCTCAGTTTGAAAGAATTGAATGTTTTTAAAGGAGGCAGAGGAGATGGCAGGCATGGGCTTGGTCTCATGGACTTCCTTCTCAAGTGACACTCCAAAATGTTTGAAGACCAAAGTTGACAAGCTTGAGTAAGATAGGGAGCTGGACATAGCACGGAGCTGACTTTGGACATACAGCCAAGGATGTAGCGAGAGAAGTTAATACGCTTACCAAACATAAGAATATATAAGGCCTCGAGAGTTTTATTATTGACACTATCAGTGGAGTTCGGTTTGGGCAGAACAGTTTGAACAAGCACATAGTACAGTAACCATAGGATTAGATAGGACAAGTGGGAGCTTTGGGCTTGGCTCTGGGGGTGAGCAAACTCAAGTACGCACTTTTTCTTGGCTTCTTCTTGATATAAGGTGGGATAGGTAACTTTAGGTAACCCAAGGAGTTGATTTGGTATGAACTTAGTGAGTGTCAATTTAGTGTATTTCACTTGGCATTCAAGAGAAATTTCAGCCCCCATCCAAGAAATTTGGACATTCGTATAAAACATTCAAATGAGTTGGGGGTAATACCCATTGCCTAAGTTTAGCAAGTGGCCATAGTTACTCCTTAAGAGATATTAAACAAATCCAAAGTTTTTAGCCAAAATAGACTAAACAACAACTTTCTCACAAACATGGATAGGATGGTTTATAAATCTAGATCGAAATTTATCACAGACAAAACTTGAATGGAACGAAGGCAAGGGGATTACCTCGGAGTTGGTGGGCATTAGCTGCGGAGAATGGCCTGAGGATGGAGGTGGCATCATTGTAGTCGTTAAGGCAGCAACAGATGTGGGTGTGGTGGAGGAGTCAGCGTTGGTGCCGATCGGAGAGGCTATCAGAGTCGATAATGATGGCGAATTGGCCTGAGTTGCATGCAGGTCAATCTCACTTCGGGAGTCTGAGATAGCTTGAGGTTCGCTCGTGGGTAGCTGAGGAGTGGCCTTGTAGACTGGTGTAATAGAGATCCGAGCACTCTGCCGGAGAAGGGCTAACCGAGTGATGGTTTTTGGGACCTTGGATGTAGAAGGTGTTGGTTTTAGGCGATAAGTTTAAGCCTTACCACCCTTTGTTTTGGGCGACATTGATGAAGGTTGGAGCTTTAAGGTGTATGACAATGTAGAGGGTGTGCAGTGCCATTGGCAGAGTGAGAGATGGCTTTATACGGATGAATTAAGGCCTTGATTGTGCGAATCAAGACACGAATTGATTGTAAGGTGCGATTTTGGAAAGATTTGAGCCTGTTGTGTTGAATTTGAAAGTAAGGAGAGGCATGGGATTTCAGTTGGTGAAGATATAGAGATCTTTTCTGCTTAAGGCTACAAAGAGAGGTGAGATAGCACTGCATTGGAAAAGGAAAGTGAGTGAGTGAGTGAATGAGAGAGAGAGAGAGAGGGGAGGGAGAATAATAAGACTTTGGAATTTTTGCCTTATTGGTGGTCAAGCGTAGTCAAAAGGATAGGATTTGTAAGAAATTGTTGCCCAATTCCATAGAATATTGTGTCAAAAATAATTTTAGCGAGATGGATTTTGAAAGTAAATGTGAACTAAGTTGAAAATAATTTTCTTCGAATTAATTAAAACATATTTATAATCGAAAGAACAGAAATTATGAATTAATTTTTTCCAATCGAATCCACTCAATTTTGTTTTGTGCTAGATTCATGTCAAGGCAATGAAATTAAATTCTCAAGCCGTAGCAATTGAATCTAGGGTAATATTTTGTACCTTATTATTGAGCCACTTTGACCATCTTGTCATGATGTTGAACTCCAATGGCCTGGAACAGAGTAAGAATAATTGTTCTTGAAATTCACTTTACGAACTGAGTTAGTCATAAGAGAGGGCTCCCCCTTAATTCATGCATCAATATTTAGCATCCCAAGTTTGTTGTGAATAAAATTGAATCGATCTTCACTTAAAGGTTTCGTAAAAATACCAGTTAATTGAAAATCTGTATGCACAAATTCTAGGATGACATGAACTTTTTTAACATGATCCTAAATAAAATGATGAAGTACCTTAATATGTTGGGTACGAGAGTGTTGAGCTGGATTTTTTTATAATAGTAGTAGCACTTTTATTATCACATTTGATTGGTACTTCTTTGAGATTTATGCCTAGATGATGTAATCGTTCCATTATCCAAAGTAATGCACAACATGCACAGGTAGTGATGTATTTTACTTCTACCGTTGAAAGCGCTAAGAAATTTTGATTTTTAGAATGTCAACAAACCAAGCTTGGTCTAAGAAACTAACAAGTGCCTAATGTACTCATTTTATCTACTTTATAATCTGCATAATCGACATCAGTATATCCTATTAAAGAGAACTCTCCCTCTCGAGGATACCGTAGTCATAGATTTTTAGTTGTAGCTACGTATTTAAATATCCTCTTTACGTAAGTGAGATGGGTTTCTTTAGGGGAAGCTTGAAATCTAGCACACAAACATACACTAAACATGATGTCAGGACGACTAGCAGTAAGATAAAGCAAGGATGCAATCATTCCCTGATAAACCTTTTCACTAATAGGTTTGCTATCATTGTCAAGATTTAATTTTTCATTCATAGCCATTGGCATCCTAGCATGTTTAGCTTGATCCATTTTATGTTTCTTTAGGAGCTCTTTAACATATTTAGTTTGATAAATGAAACTTCCTTCCTTACATTGTTTAACTTGGACGCCTAAGAAAAAAGTTAATTCTCCATAATTCTCATTTCAAATTCTTTACTCATAAGATTGGAGAATTCTTCCCACAGAAAGTTGTTTGCAGCTCCAACAAATATACCATCCATATAAATTTCAATACTTATAAAATAATCCTTTTGTTTCAGTAAATAAGGTCTCACTAATGTGTCCTTTTTCAAAATCATTTTCTGAGAAGAATTCGCTCAATCATTCATACCAAACTGTAAGAGCTTGTTTTAGACCATACAGAGCCTTTTGAAGTTTATAGACATGATTGGAAAAATCTGGATTTTCAAATTTGGGAGGTTGTTCCACATAAACTCTTCTTGTAAATATCCATTTAGAAAGGCACATTTTACATCCATTTGATAAAGTTTGATGTGCATGAGCGATGCAAATGCTAATAGTATGCGTATAGCTCTAATCATGCAACAGCGGCAAAAGTTTCATCAAAATCAATGCCTTCTTCTTAATTATATCCTTTTTCCACTAATATTGCTTTATTCATCACAATATTTTTGGTTTCATCTAATTTGCTTCTAAAGACCATTTTTTTCTAATTACTGGGTGATCTTGTAGTCGAGTTGTAAGTGTCCTTACTTGATTTCTTTCAAATTGATTAAATTCATCTTGTATAATATTCATCCAATTCGAGTCTCTAAGTTCTTCTAGATGATTCTTTGGTTCTATGTGTGATAGAAAAGCAAAGAAAGCATAGAAATTATGCAAAGATGAACGAGTTCTTACCCCTATGGATATATCCGTTAAAAGGTCATCCATTGGGTGATATGACTTATATTTATAGTGTCTTTGGGTTACCTCTTGTTGTGTTACATCGGTGGAGAGTTTCCCTCATTTGTGGGCTCTTCCGCTTCTTCTTGACATGGGTTGTCTTCTTATAGATTTTTGTTGAGGGGTTGTTCTCGTGGGTGTTCATGGATAGGATCTGCCTTTTTTTATGCTTCGTCTTCCTCATCGCTGTGCTTGTTTAAGTTAAGATTTTGTATCATAGGGCAACATAATACGCCATCATTAGCTTCATCAAAAATTATATTAATACCTTCTTTGATATTTCTAGTGCATTTATTATAAATCCTATATGCTTTGTTGTGCCTAGAATATGCCACAAATATCCCTCCATCACTTCTAGCACCAAATTTTCCAATGTTATTTTTGTCATTATTATGCACAAAACATTTACATCTGAATAGTCAAAAGTAAGATATATTAGGCTGATGACCTTTGAATAATTCATATGTAGTCATTTTTGAGATTGCTCAAAATAAACACCGATTTATAACGCAATTAGCAGTATTTACTGCTTCAACCCAAAAGTTTTAAGGGCCATTATTTTCAGACATCATAGTGCATGCCAAAACCTCTAGAGTTTTATTTTTTCTTTGACTACACCTTTCTATAAGGCGTACGTGGTGCTGAAAAATTATGAGTTATTCCCTGATTACTATAAAATTCTGTAAATTCTTTTTTATCAAATTCTCTACCATAATCGCTTCTTATGAATACGATTGGTGAGTTTTTATGAACTTGTAATTGTTTACAAAGTTTTGAAAACTCTTTAAAAGCTTCATTCTTTTCTTTTAAAAAAGAGATCCATGTGAAACAAGAATAATCATCAATAATCACAAGAATGTATTTACTATGTCCTAAACTTCGCATAGGTATAGGCCCATATAAGTACATATGGAGAGTTCTAATAGCCTAGATGTGCTAATCCTGTTCTATGACTTAAAGGAACTACATACTTGTTTTCCTTTAGCACAATCATCACACAAATGATCATATTCAAAATTGCACATTGGAAGTCCTTGTGCTAATTCATTTTTGGCTAATGTTTTAATTGTATGCATGCCTGTATGTCCTAATCTTTGATGCCATAGCCAATTATCCTCGTGATGTGAGGCTTTAAAATAGGATAAATTGAGTGAGAGAATATTATCAATCTCTATTGCATGTACATTTTCAATTCTAGAACTACAGAGAGTAATTTTTCCAAATTTCCTATTCTTAAAAATGCAATGAGTTGAGTCAAATGTTGTGAGGTTTTCCTTATCACATAATTGAGATATACATAAAAGATTAAATTTTAAGTCATGAACAAGATAGACATTATCAATGGAGTTGGAGGGATCTTTATAAATTTTTCCAATGCCAATTATTTTACCTATGCATTTGCCTCCAAAGGCAACACTTCCATGTCCTTTTTCTTTATTTTGGTAAGCAAAGAGGCACACCGCTAATGTGTCCTGAACACCCGCTATCAATATACCATAGGTCTTTCCTAGATTTCAAGCACACCTACAGAACAAAACATCAAACCATTCTTCTACTTTTGACATTGAATTTGGATTCAAAATCACCAGCTACCATCTTAGGTGGTCTTGTTCCTTTACGATCCCACATTTGAATAATTCTTGAAGAAGGTTTTCTAAATGGGCATGAATAGGCAATATAACCAACTTTGGAGTAATAATTACAGGTTCTAACATCCTTTTTATGTGGGGTGGACTTAAAAAGAGATTCTTATAGGCTTTCATTTTGTATGAGAGATTATATCCATTTGCCTCTCTATTGAAGGATGCTCTTTGGTACAAAGTAGCTTATCCAAGTTTTATTGACCTTATGTGAATTTTAGGTTAATTTTATGATCTTTATCACACTTGGCTTATAATTCCACATTTTTATTTTCTAAACTTTGAACTTTATCATGAAGGTCATTGTTCAATTTTTTCAAGAACTACATTCTTTTGATTTAATTCTCGAACATTTTTCTTAAGATCTTTATATTTAGATAAATATTTTTGTTCAAGTTTAGCAAAACTAACTAAGGCATTAATTAATTCTTCTTTAGAGCATTCATAAAGGGCTGATATGTCTACCTCATCACTACTTTCATGCTTAGATCTTTCATGATCTTGTACTTCCTTAGCCAGAAGACAATGGTTGGCAGTGTGTGCCTTATCATTTTCGCTGTCACTTGTTTTGCTATCACTCTAAGCAACTATCATTGCTCTCTTGTTGCTTTCTTTTTGAATCTCAGTTTTTTTCCCATCTTTTATATTAGCGGAAAATCCTTCAACAAGTATCATGTCATACCACATCCATAACAAGAACTAACATTAGTACCATCTTGATTAGAAAACTTACCTTTAGAGGATTTTTCATTTCTTTTTAATGTAGATCCTTCGGGGTTGAATCATTATTGATTGAACATTTTATTTAGCCCCATTTTGTTACGTCCTCGAACAATCATTGGGAACGCTTCTTCATCATTGTCATTGGATTCTTCATCGTTTGAAGTGCAATCTTCCTTTGTGCCTTTTAGAGCTATTCCTTTCTTACAGCTTTCTCCTTCATCCTCCTTGAGATAATCTCTTGTGTTAAGAGCTTTCTTAGAAGATCATCTAGTTCGAGCTTCTTAAGATCTTGAGCTTCGTCAATTATAGTAACATTCGGTCCCAACTTGTTCTTTGGAAGACACTAAAGGATCACCATTTCTTCATTTGATAGGTCTTACCAAGTGACTTCAAGTCATTGGTGATGTCGGGGAAACGAGTGAACAAGTCTTTAATCGGTTCATCCACCTGTATTTTGAGTAGTTCATATTAATGTGCGTACATGTTCATTTTTGTTTCACGAACTTCACTTATCCCTTCACAGGTGACAATATGTTTGTTTCAAATTTGTTTAGCTGTATCACAAGTAGAAATTCATTTATATTCCTTAGCATTTAAACCATAATACAGAATATGTTTAGCTCTATAATTCTTAGTAAGTCTATCCCAATCGGTACTAGTACATTGACCTTTTGATTTATCAATGTCGTGTCCTTCGTCATTTTTGACCTTAGGAATGGAATAGAGTTCATTTTTCACAATTTCCCATAGTTCCATAATAGTATATTCAATAAATATCTACACAGTATTTTTCCAATAAGAAAAGTTAGTTCTTGTAAATAAGGGGGGTCTAATAGTAGATCGACCTTCAATATTGACATCTCCTGAAAAGGCGATGATCATCACCCACTTGACTGTTAATTCGAAAGAAGTGTGGGGCTAGCTCTTACACTAATTGAAGATTTAGATCACCTTAGAGGAGGTGAATAGGGTGATTGCACAAATTAAATTAAAATTGAAAACAAATACAGAAATTACATCGAGACAATGCACAAGGATATTTTAATGAGATTGGGCCTCAATTAGGCTTAAATCCACACTTAGGGTTATCCAACTCTAGGATTCAACTCTCTACTTCTGTTATTAAGATGCACTATTTGATAATCTCTTAAAGCTTCCCCACCCAAGAGATCCGAACACTTAAATCAACCTCTTGATTTAAGTTCCAGGGAGTTGACCTCACAACTCCTAAGTTCACTCCTTAATAAAGAGCAATTCCTCACAACTCAATTTTTGATCTCAAAATTAAACTTAGAACAATACTCAATGCACAAACTCAATGCTTTTTCAACTTGCTAGGATTCCTTGCTCTTGCTCTTGCTCTTGTGGCCTCTATTATTAGGGTTAGTGGTCGTGATCTCATTTAGCTAAGAAAGGAAGTTTCTGATTAGAATACCTTGAAATCTTATTCCAGGCCCTTGAAATCTGGTTTGTAGGTTCTGATTTGATTTTTCATCAAACTGGTTACAATAGGCGAAGACATAAGCTTGCAATGAATCTTCTTCCTGCTCTTGTAACGTAGACATTACTTCCTATCATATCAAATCAAATAAAATAACAAGAGATTTGATTTTTGGTTAAGATGTCATCATTCTTTCATATTTTTAATATAGTTTTGCAAATCAATATCATGTCAATGATTCTCACAAAATCTCATTAGCATAATTAGCAGGATATTTCTTCGTATAAGTCAATTTGACATGATCAAGCCATATACTTTTGTTATCGCAAGTACAGTGAGATTAAAGCAAGGCAATATTATGCTTAAGTCATCTTATGCGACTCTCAAATTTGGAAATTCAAATTTGAATAGGCTAGATAACTTAAGAGCATATTTTCTTTAGTGGATGCTCCAAATTTCCAGTCAGACAAAATCCTTTAATTTTGAATGATACCCATATATTTTCTCTCGATAATCATCCACGTGATTCCCTAGTATAAAAGGGCTACTTCTTTCATGCTTATTTCGATTTTGCCGTCCACTTAATTTCATAGCCTAATCATTAGTTAATTTTGTGTTTTATCAAAACCATTTAGCTACTAAGGGAGTCAACAGATGTAAACAAATAGCACACCCTTTCACTAAACAGAGTTTGAATGCCCATATGCCTAATCTATGTAGCGTAAGTGCTCTATTTAAAAATACAGGATGTCCCAGCATAACTTCCTAAAAACATTGAGCACATTGAAGTATCCTATCAGAAAAAGATTATTGATGCGGAAGTTGATTAGCAATTAGATATCAGAGAGCTCCGTAAGATGCTTAAGGACCTTATTGTTGCATGGCAGTCCAACGTTACATCTTCATCTTCAAGTCCTTCTTGCAAAATGTCATGCTCGGATGGTTTTTTTGGATCAATTAGATAAGTGCATAATGACCCATTTCACTCTTTTTGTAGTCCATAATTTCATAAATAGGGCTTTGGTTGTGTTATGGTCTATTAATGACAAGATTTGTTGACGGTTTATTTGTACACCACTATAATGGTCTATGTGCTATGTGTTGTAGTAAATGGTGATGGTCTATTTGACTGAGCAAACATAGTGTTGTGATTGTGGTAGCAGATTTTGTTGTTGTACGGAACAATTACAATTGCTGCCTATGCTGCTTGTTAGTAGGGTTAATGCATTGTGTGCTATAGTAAATTATGGTGATTGAGTTGTTTAAGCGAGGCAAGCGTTGTGATTTTTCCAATGGCTTCTATTGCTGCTTTAACTATTGACTACCGCTTTCTATAATAGTGTTAGCCAATTGTTTGTTACCCTTGGTGCTTACTTGTTGGCATACCATGCTACCTCTTGTGCTATAATAGCGTCTATAGGGTGCTAGCACTTTGCTAGTCATTTCTTACATATGTTTTGTTGTTTCATGATATTAGAATTTAGTAGGCTTGGTATTGTGTAGTAAAGAGGTATTTATGGCTTTTATATCGTGAATCACTTATGAAATTAGTTTCATACTTATGGCTAGAGGTGGAAAAAGTTGACCGACCCGCAAACCCAATTTGAAAGACCTACAAACCCGATCTGAAAGCCCTATAATCCGATCAAACTTTAACAGAAACTCGAACAAAAATTCTAAATTCAAACCTGAAATGACCCAACAAGAGTAGGCATGGCTTAATTAGATCCAAACTTCAAAATTAACCTGACTTGATGCCTTATTGACCTAAAATGGTATTGATCCAAATTGATATATTCTTGAGCAAAAGGAGAAAAATAAGACACATTGAATAAAAGGAGCAAATCAATAAGAAACATTGAACAAAAAAAAGCAACATTGAACAAAAGGAACAAAAGGAGCAAACCAACAAAATTGAGAACTAATTGCATTCCACCTGAATCCATTATGACCAGATGTAAACCCGTCATGACCCGAAAGACCTAAAAGTGACCCGACCCGGATTGGTGGACACATGCTCGACGTGACCCAGTCCTTAAGATAAGGTATGACAATCCAAACCATATGGCTAAATTCATGCCCGACCTGATTGGCCCAATTGCCACCTTTATGGTTATAACTTTATTAATTGTCAAATCAATTTTTTAAGGTCATGATTATGTTCTTGCATTATGTGTTATCAACTACACCTAACTAGATTCTATTGTAATGATATTCCACATATTACGACATCATGTGTTTAGAGACTTGAGATTTATAGGTTGATCAGATCTAAGGTCCTCAAACCTCCCTTACCACTAATTTTCACCTATCATGTTTCTCTTTAGTAGCTTTTTTCTTCCTACTATTGGAGTGCGATGTGGCATATTGTTCACATCTTCAATTCATCATTGATGCTTCCAGTATCGGAATTTTATCTTACATATTTTTTCCATCTACATGACATTTTCATTACTTATTACCCATGTTTGTCTGTTGTGTATTATTTTGGCATTGGCGCTTTTAATAAGTATCTTTCATTACTAAGCTTCAATCATAGGTGTTTCTGTTACTTATTCCCCCATTTTTTTAACAAAATGGAACCTCAAAAAATTACCTTTTGCCTCTCTCTCCTCTGTTTGAACTTTATTAAGTCCTTGTTTGGATTTAAGGAAATTAAAAGAAAAGAAATAGTAAGGAAAAAAAGTTAAAAGGAAAAAAAAGTTCG
>NCQS01073378.1:0-18022 GCA_002740445.1 Pachycereus pringlei
CTAACTTGTCATTAGTATTTAAAGAAAGACCAAGCTGTTCGCTTTTAATTGAGAGCTTCCTAAATATAGTTTCTGACTTATGTTCAATTTTTGGAGTTTATGGGATTTCTCATAAGGTGAAGTGATCTCTAGAAGCTCAAGAGCTCCAAGTTAAATTCAAGGTCAAGAAATTTTTAGACTCCGTTTGATCCTTAGAAAATTTGATAGAAAGAAAATTTGAAGGAAAAAAATGTGGGGGAAAAAAAAAAGTAAGGAGAAAGTGAGTTTTTTTTTAATTTTTTTTGGGTTGTTTGGATTGAGAAAAAAATATAGAAATTTGGATGAGAAAGTTGAATGTTGATAAATTGCTTGAATTATGTTGATATCATCTGAGCAGTCTGAGATTGGAGTAGGTTGGAAATTTTTTCCAAACTTTTCTCATAATTTTATGAGAAAAATTTTATCACTTGTTTCTAACAATTTTTCTATCTAATTTTTCTCCATATTTTTTTCTTTGTGACTTTCTCTAGAAAAACACAAGAAAAAAGTTACTGTCCCAAATCTTGTTTTTCACTGAATTTCTCAAGTTCCAAAAGGAGCCTTAAGCTTCGTTTGGTCCTTAGAAAATTTGGTGGAAAGAAAAGTTGAAGGAAAAAAAAAGTGAAAGAAAAAAAGTAGGGAGAAAATGAGTTTTTTCATTTGTTTGGATTGAGAAAAAAATACAAGAATTTGGATGAAAAGTTTGAACGTTGATGAAAAATTGAATCATATTGATGTCATTTAAGTAATGTGAGATTGGAGGAGGTTGAGAATTTTCCTCAAACTTCCATCAAAATTTTGTGAGGAAAGTTTTATCACTTATTTCCAATAATTTTTTCACCTAACTTTCCTCTGTATTTTTTTTCTTTGTGATTTTCTCTAAACCGAACATAAGAAAAAAAGTAACTTTTCCAAATTTTTTCTTTCCATCAAATTTTTCAAGGTCCAAATGGAGCCTTAGAATTTTCCGCAAGTGAAATTGAATTCCGCAAACCAAAAAAATAGAGAGACTGTTTTTTCAAAATGGGTTATTACAAAAATTTTTATAATTGATTAGCCAGACAATTATGTAGGCATGAATCTAGTTGATGGTTTTATTAGTGTATGTTGAGATATTTTTGTCCACTAGCTTCCGAATAAGCTGAAAAAAAATTCTAAGTATTGTATTGTCTTACAATTTTAATTGGGTTTTGCAGATAATAATAAATACTCCATTCTGGTATTACTTATACCATGGTATACTCACACAATATTGTACTCACGGCACCAAAAAAAAGTTTTTGCTAGCAAGGCCCTACCATGTTACCGAAACATTGCTAAAGTAAGACTTTTGGTAATAATTCTTTTATTTTATTCATGTGCTTTACTAGAAAAAATTTTGGCTCGAAATTTCAATAAATTTTGAAAATTTAAGAAAAATACATTAGGAAGCAATTTGTAAATGTTATAATTTTATAGTTTTGACAAAACATAGCACTAACAAATTCAACATATAAGTTGATTTTCCTAGCTGCAGACATTTTTCTTTGAATATATTCATAGGTACATCTCGCCTGAGAACATCCCACTACAATACGGTGGTTTTGGGCGACCAAATGATGAGGAATTCACATCTGAGGACCAAGTCCTAGAATTTAATGTTCGAGCAGGCTGTGTGGCTGCCTTCAAAATTCCGGTCCCTGAGGTGAGATTTTCATGAAATCACAAATTTTTAACTATATCAATTAAATTAATTGTTTTTCAAAATAGGAGTAATTTTAAATTCAAAAGTTTTATTCGAAAGTGTTCAATTACAAACTTTTACATCTAATTTAAAACACAACATATAAGAAAAATAACGATCAAAACGAATTGAGGTCATTTTAAAAATTATTATGACACTCATAATAAGATGAACTTGTGTTTTTTCGATATATATTTGTCTATGTTTAAAAATAAAGGTCTAGCATTTTATTATCTTTTCCTATTTTCTAAAACAGTTTTTCTTTCTATAACCATTGTTTAGGGAAACGTGACCATATTGTGGGAGGTGATGGTAGTAGGATGGGATGTTACATACAAGGATGAATTTATTCCAGATGACGAAGGCTCATACAGGATCTTGCTTTCTTCTGAGAAGAAAATTACAGAGAGTGTGAGGAATTCTTTTTACATAAATGAGCCAGGAAGGATATTAATTACCATCAAGAATATCACCTACATCAAGAAGAAGGTTTTCATTAGGCGAAAAAGCAAGATTACTTTGCCTGTCTATATGACTACTTATGATCATCATGAACAACAGTAATGCAAGCTAGGGTTAGCTTCGAGGTAGCCAATGCCCTGATGAAGGGAAATGTTAGCTTTTCTCTTTATATGATAATGCCTTCTTTTAAAATTAAAATGAGCCACTATCACCACTTTTAAAGACCTAATATAAGTCTTTAACAAACTATGTAATGCAGGATAATTCCATATGGTATGATGGCATATATAGAACTCTATTGAAAGAGTTTGACTTATAATCGGGTTGTTTAAAGTGGTAATGTTTCATATTCAAGTTTTGTAAATGAAAAAAACTTGTGAGAGGAAATCTGTATCTTCGTATGGATCAATAGTAGTTTCACTACAGTTAAATGGAGGACCAAAGATGCCAAAAAGCAAAAGGTTTCCTTAAGTAACAATGATGCATTTTACATATGGCGAATACCCAAAAGTGGGAGCGGTATAAATTTGCTATGCTTGATATCCCCTGCCATAATTTTCAATAAACGCACAAATAATAAGCACACTTTTTTCCCTTCCCTTTTAAAGGTGTTAATATAACAGGAAATAAAGATAAAATTTAAACCAAAACTCTAAAACTGATATTTAAATACCCGAATTTAAATTCTACATACAATTCAAATCTTCAACGTCACAAAAGCATTGTCTTAATTGTCATATGGTGTTCTTAAACTCAGTGAGACTATTTGCTGGTCAATATTCAACAACAATATTCTGACCACAGATTCAATAATTTCATTTTGAATTTGCGAGGATAATATGACCCTATTTGGCAATTAGCTTTCAGCTGTTAGCTGATTGTATTAGTTATTAGCTGTTAGCTGATTGTATCAGCTTTTTGATTTAGCTGATTGCATTAGTTGTTTCTAAAAAAAGTATTTGATAAAATTAGTTGTTTCTAACAAGGCTACTTGACAAAATTTCACTTATGCCCATAACATAATTTCATTATGTTTTTTAACAATAATTATTTTTATTGCGTATTTGTTTTTTCCAACATGAATTATGACTTATAAATTGTGACTTGTGAAATATATGGAATTACATTTATATCTTCACCCTAATTCGATATTTATTATCACAATATTTTTGTTTAACATTAACTTAATTTCCTTTTTAGTAATAATTGAAATTTATATGACATAATAATATTTAGAATATTGTCCATCTCAAAAGACTGATTAACCTACATTATTTATTAAAATAAAGAAAATATTGAACTTAAAATTATTAACTTCTTGTGTACAAATCCTCATGGACGACCTCCTTCTTTGAGTTGTTGAGTTGAAGGAGGAGGGGAGTGGAGAAGAGAAAGAACTTAGAGCAAGCAAAATGAACGAATTAGTATCTTATTAGCAAAAACTTAGGGGTTTGTTTTGAATATCATTGAATATAATTTTGACAAAAGAAATGAGCAATCTGATAATTTTGGTATTAAATAGTAAAATGCTTCCCCAAAAAGCTCATTCAAAGAGTTTTTTACAAATTAGCTTTTTAGGTACAAAAGTTAATACAAAAAGTTATTTAACCAAACATCTTAAAGAGCTTTTTGACCAATGTCAAACAGTTAATACCCTCAAAAAACTCTTTTTCACTCTAAAAAGTTCTTTACCAAATAGGGTCTATAACGAATTAGCCAAAGAGATTGACTTCAAACACATCCATTCAGAATATGCCAAAAGTATTTGTACGCTTGAACGTGGGTTTGACTCATCACCTTTCAAGCTATCTGGTATATAAACTATATATGTAGGGCTTCCCTAAGCTTCGTCCTTGCCTAAAACCACATCAAAAAATGAAAAATTAATTCAGTTGTGAAGATGGCAATCTCGCCCTTGAAACCCTCTCTTTTCGTATTTCTTGTCATTTGCGCCATGGTTTTGTCCTCAAACAGTATTTCAATTTCACTGTGAAGCTGCTAGATTGCCTTATGTCAGTATGAAAGCAGAATTTGCAATTTTTTTTTTATCTATATTGTCCACAATACATGTATTTTATCTCCCCCCCCAAAAAAAAGTTCCTCTGGATTTGGTATCTTCATAATACCTTCTCTCATAATCTTGATGTGCTCGATGTTATTTTTGTATAATTAACGCAAATATGCATACCATTCAATAAAAACAGGATGCTGCACAAAATGATATGTCCCACAAGGATTTAAACATAATTGAGTTCATCAAATAAAGTAACTATATACATGTATGAGACTTTGTATTGTATATGAGATTATCTCTAGGCTTGCATATGTGTGCTATCTAGTTAAAAATTTTAATAGTAAAATAAGCTAGTCTAGAAGGAAATGACCCTTCAAACTTTTTTGTATTAATTACTAATGTATTTTGAACTTCACATAATGAATGTTAAAGAAGGGTTGGAGGTATATAGAAGTCAAGAATTTGAATTTGAACACTTGAAGGAATTATTAATTGAATAACTATTAAGAGTTTTCATGTTATCTATTTATGTTGACAGCTGATAAACTCTTACATGCCATCTACTTATTAATTAGTGTGCATTGTGTACGTATGTGTTATATTTTTTTTGATTAAGTAGCTCGGTGCATTAAAAATACCTGAAAGGATACTACAACCTAAAGTACAATACTTAAACAAAGATAGACAACCCCCTAATTAAACAGCTTAGCTTAACTGAAATACAAGAACATTTGTTTAGCCAAACTAAGAAGCCCACAAAACCACATACTTGCTATTTCCACTTAATGATGAAATTGACAACCACTAAGGTCAATGCAGAGTACTTGCGTCTCACTGCCCAAAAAAAAAAAAACCATAATAGCAATGGAAATAGTATTAAACACCAATCGATATTTTAAATCAGTGATGGACAGGTGATGGAATACTTCTGTTGCTGAAACGCTCGTCGCTAAAAACCTAGTGACAGAAATAGAGAATTTCATCACTAGGTAGCAACGGTTGTGGTGACAGAAGCCTGGGCAAAGGAAGAACTGATGGTTTAGAAACTCAGCGAGCGAATTTATGATCCGTCACCATATAGTGATGGTTCAGCAACGAAATATAGCGACGGAAAGTTAGTGTTGTCGCTGATTTTCCCGTTTTTTAAAAAATATAAATGGTTAGTGAATGAAATATCCTAGTTTTTTTTTTTTAAAAAAAAAACTTCCCTTTGTTGACTCTCCTTTATTACAAGTACAAACAGTACTTTCAACTAATGCATCTTTTGAAGGATACAACTACAAATAGTATTTTAATCAATGCATCCTTCGAAGGGTGTTTTCAATAATTCCCAAGCCACATAAACGTAGAAATATCGCGTACAAACCAAATAGTTTTTGAGTAATTCATCACAACTCAAGCAAGTTTGCATAAACAGTTCGTGAAAAGGGTAATTTTCAACAACATCAAGAGACCATTATTCTCCAGCTAAGCAAATGCACATATAGAATAGGGAAGGGAACCGAGGAACTCAACAATCATCTCCAAAGGTAGTACCATCATATTCTTTACCCTCATCCTCATCCTCATCTTCATTGTTTTGTTGAGGATAAATAAAGAGTTGCTTCGATCTAGAGCCGGAAGCTTGTTGCATTTGAAAAAAGACTTGCATTTGTCGTTGATTCGTGCTTAACATTTGTTGGCTTAATTGCATTTTCTCCCTAAGCATTTCCTCCTTAAGTTCTTTATTGCTTTGGCTTAGCATTTGATTGGGTTCCTTTAATTGCTTACATTTTTCTATAAGCATGCGATAATTTTTTGCTTGTGGAATAAGCTCACCCCCAAGTTGGTTGCTGCATCCCTTATCATTCAACACATCTTGAGACGACCCATCACCTCTACTTGCAAAAATATTTTTTATGAACGATATATTAGTAACAACAATTAAATTTAGCCTTAAGTTTAGTTGTGCTCAATTGTAATTACAATTACTCAAGTATAAAAAAAGATAATTTCACTTGCTCGTTGAGAGGGACTAAAGTTAGAGGAAGTCCTAATGTTGATGGCCTCATCTCCAATGCCATAAGTACGACCTTTTTTTTTTTTTAATGTTCAAGTGACCTTCACCTACAACTACTCAGTTGGATTTGAAAATGATTCAGATGGATCTTCAGACACCAACTACAATTCATACTTGGACTTACCTTTCCTGCTCAAATATTGTTTTATTTCTACCCAACCAAAAGATCAGAACAACCCTAACAAATACCCTCCGAGAACCCTCAAATTCTCATGTCACCTTGTGGCTAGCAAATTAACTTGTTAATTTGGCATCGGAAGTCTCACTATCCCATTGAAATCCTTAGAAGAGCTTTGAGCTCTTATGCATCGACACAAGCAAAGGGAAGTATGAGTTTGGCCTCTTATGCATCGACACAAGCAAAAGAAAGCATGGGTGTTCATGTCTCAGGAAGGAATTGCCCTATTTTCACATCGGATCCAAGTGGCTATGAAGTTCCACATCCTTTCTCTCCATTAATCTAACCTCTTTGATTTCTTGAGTTATTGTTCCAATGTAACATAGCTAAAATGCACACCATGTGTTTGACGAAATGCCCCATAGAATGCACGTAGAATAGAACTTGCTCAAATATGGTGCCATTTTTTCATTTTTCTTCTCCTGTTGTCAAACCTAATTCCTCCAGCATTCTAAACTGCCATCTTTATTGGAGTGCTTTCTATCACTATTGGGGCTTGTCCTTCTTATCTTTGCTCTTACTATTTCACCTTTTTGAGGATGCTTCTGAACCTTTCTTCCTTCTTTTGAGTGTTTGTGTAATTCTTGAGATAGCTTCTTTGGGATTTATGATTGTAAACTCCTAATAATTCACTAATTTGCAATGCCTTCTTTGCAATTTGTTGAACTGAGTATGATGTCTGGCTGTTGGATTGAGCAGATTCCTCCTTCATCTTTGATTGTTTAAATCATGCAGGGTTGCTTTTGGGCTCCTTCTTGTTTCTCTTGTCTTGCATGAGAAGCTCCTTAGAAGGGTCCCATAGATGCACACGAGAATCAAAACATGGAGGTTTTGATAGTTCTTGGGAGTCTTCTTGTTTATGCTGCTCCAATGACTCTCGATGATTTCCAATGAATTATGAATTGCACTCTAAGTATTAGCAAGATCCTTGTTGTCATGCTCAAGACTTGTGGTTTGATGATTGTGTCAAACTTCTAAGGAGTGCGGAATAGGCCCCAAAGGGTGCCTTCGTTGGGTGAATTTAATCAATTCCTCACAAAATCCATTTTCACTAAAACTGATTATCTTAGTTCTAGCCATGAAATTTTAATATCAGAATGTCCAATTGCCTTCTAGAGACATTTTTTCCATTTGAAAATTTTAGATTATCTTGAATGAATGAAGGCTCTTGATCTTCCTTTCTATTTCTTTCCCCAACAGTTACAAACCTATCTGCCTTGTTTAGGTCTTCAAACCCTATAGCATCATTATCATAATTTGAGTCACTATTCTCCGCATGTAGGTCTTTTGATTGTGATTGAGGATGATGTATCACTTGAACCTTGGACCAATCTCACTTGACTATTACTCTGTAACCAACACCCCAACAGATAGGATGAAATCACCTTTGATATCATAGAATATATTTGTGTCTATAAGGACTTCCATCGACTCAAATGTATCTGCTTATGTAGTTAACTTCCCCAGACAGACTGATCTCTCTCCACTAAAATTTTGTTATTTGTCGGAAGTTTTCTGATTTCCACCCATGTTGTGGAATTCCAAAAATTTCAAGCCAAACTCTCCTGGTTTGACAAACATCATACTTATCCCAACGCTTTACTTCAACAAACTTTGGTCTAATTCATCATGGTTGTCCAAAACTTCTTCTATATGCTCCATTATAGGGAATGCTAATGTGAACTTAAAATTGCGCACACAAATTTTGGTGTAGAGACCAAAACCACTGATAATGGTAGTGGCTAATGATCCCACATCTTTTAGATCTTCAAAAATGCATACAAGACTTGTTCACAAGCATTCTTCAAACCCTGAGTGGACTTCCCCTTAGAAGACATTTTGAGTCCTTTTTTCTTGTTGTTGGTCATTGTCCCCTTCGATATCCTTCCTCTGCCAGACGGGTTGTTAAGGATTGGTTTTCATGTTTTCACCTAAGTTTTGGTGACTTCTCTTTTTTTCTTTAGAACTATATTTTTCAAATCTAGCCACACAGATATGAATCTTGCTTCCTCTCATGAAAGAGTTATTAAGTGCTAAGATGCTCTCCTAGATTCATCACACCTCCAAAAACACACAAATGCAAACCCTCTATGAGTTTTGCAGCCGGTTCTTGATGGAACATAGGTATCACACACCTTACCTACTCTATTAAACATACTTTCAACCCAAAGCAATCTAAAGTTGGAGGAAGATTATCCACAATGGATAGACTTTCCTTGAAATTTTTCTCTTGCTCTTCTTTCTCCACACACCCATCTTTCCATTTTTTATGCATGTATTATTATGTTAACAACTTGACATCAAATTAAAACTGACATAGATTTCAAAAAAGAAACATAAATAAATTGTTTATGTATAGTTTGTTGTCCTATCCTTGAATATGAAACTAATATTTGTTTATACACTTATTTGTTTATGGGTACTAAAACATATTTATTCAATTATATTTGATCTAACTTTTTGGCTTAGTGATAATTGAATTATGTGAAACTAATATGTTGTAGGGAGTACAAGACATTCGCATATATGTCCAACTTGTGTGTGTCGTACCCCAGCACCTCCAGGCTCTTGCTATGCATGCTGTGCTACTCCAATTGATTGCTAGACAACTTCTACTACTACTGACTTTATGCTAAAGCCTAACAACAATAATGGACCTTAAGTCTCCAACCACTTAATTATCGGTAAATTACATCACGGACTATCAAGATATAAAGTAATATTTTTCAGACCCAACAATTTTGGGAAAATATTTTGAGGTCCACACAAGTTTGGGCAAATATTTTCTGGAACCAAAAGTGACCAAATTTGACTTTTTAAATTACAAAAAATATCCTAAGTTTTTAAAATTTTCATATTTGAACCCAATCCTTAACAACTTACATTTGAAAATTTTAATTTTGTGCATGTAGTTTTCTGCTCATAGGTACTACTTAAAGCCCTCTTTCATATGTTATCAGAGCTACGTGATCAAAAATAATTAAGATAGTTAAGATTAATTAGTAGTTAATTAAGCTAAATAACTGTGTTTAATGCTTGAATCTCATCTTCTTGCCCTACTCCTCATTGTTCTAATATTAAGCATTCACCTGAAGGAACCATTTCAGTAGCACCTCAATGAAATTATGTCACTGATATGGTTTTAGAATTAAAAGCAGAGTTAGTAAAAATTAAGATTAAAGTTAAGGATATAAAGAAGTAATTTTCAGTAATCTATCTTTCTTTAATCAACGAAGTTAGACATAATAGAAAATCTGATCTAAGTATTAGTACTCTATTTCAGCATAAATATCCTTTTCAAAATCCATAAAACAAAAATCCATTTATGTTGCATGATTTAAAAATCCAAAAAAAAGTAGGAAAAAATTAATTGAAAAATCATCCAAAAAGGCAGAGAAAGAAGCAGAGGATGAAGTATAATCAGTTTAATTTTGAAGAACCATAGAATATGTTTAATAAAGAACAAATTTCGGAGGAATTAAACAAAATCATGGGTGCAATAGTTGATAAACAAGATGTATTATCTATTGATAATGAAGAGACAAATATTATCCAGTCAGAAGTAGAAACATATCAGTAGATGAACCTAATTAAACTGGAGGAACTTAATATTATACCTTTAGAAGAAATTAGGAAGAAACTGGATAAAAAATATAAAAAAAGGGTACTGGATGATGAAATCAATGAGATTGAAGAAGAACTCAACTTAGATGAAATCGAATCCAATCTAGTTAACAATGTTATTCCTAAACTTGAAGAATTTGATGAATCTTCTAGGAGAAATACCCATTTTATGAGACCTAGGTATGTTCCAACGTGACGTACAATTAACTTTTTCTTTAGGTTTATCCCAAGGAAAACCTTTACCTTTGAAGAGATTGGTCTTACCCCAATTAGCCAAACAGGATACATCTTAGATATTGATGAAGCTTGTAATAAAGAAGAAATATTTGAGCATTGAAAAAGAGGTATGAATAGTGTCCTAAACCTAAGTACTACATGGACTATTGCAAATTTTTTAGATTATATAGAGCATAGCTTTTCTGACACTGTAGCTGACCGATATGATTCATTAAATAAGGATGATAAAAATGCATTAGGAATGATAGAAATACTAACTGCAATGTTCAAAAATCTATGTAAGGACATTGAAACTGAATTCATCGGAAGTAAACTCAAAGAAATAGAGAATAACAAAGAAAGATAAATAATATAGAATTATGAGATATGAGATATCTGGAGAATTATATTGCTAAAATATTATTACAAACTTGGGAATAATGAAACCAACCTTAGTATGCTTTATGACAAATTACCATATTCGGTCAATTTTATAATCAATGAAAAAAATATTGCATAGCTTGAAAAAACAGATGTCATTGATATCCTTGGTTTAAGAATATCTTATCCAAAAAAATGGGTCAATGATCAATATCTCGATCTCTAAAAGCACAGGAAAATAAAAAAAGTAATTTCTGGCTTGTTGGGATAATCCTCACTAATGGGAAAAAGAACTTGAAAGGAGAAGAAAAAGCAAATTTTATAAGAAAAAGAGTTTAACAAGCAAAGGGGAGCGAAATATAAAAGAAAATATTATAACAAACAAAGTCTTAAAAAAGTTGATTTTTTAGAAAACCTGCTTATTGTCCTGTAGAAAAAATAATTGCAAATGCTGGGCATGCAGAGAAGTAGGACATTATACTAACGAATGCAAAAATAGGAAGAATAATAAGATAATTAAAACTCTGGGTAGCCTAGATTATTTTGAGCTTAGCAAGGAAGAAGCTCTAGACCTAACATTGAAAAATAACAAGGAAATTGTTGAAGTTGTACTAGAAGATGAATACGAAGAAAGTGATTATGAAGAAACTACCTGTATGATGAAAAGTAGTTCAATTAGTCTTGGAGATCTTCAAGGAGATAAATTTGTGGTAGATAATGAGAAAGAAGAAGTCAAAGGAGATGGGATCCTTCTTATAGTTCAGAAAGATATAATGTATAAAAAATTGATCTTTTAATTAAAGAGCAAATACGTATATAAAATGATAGAAGGAGACCCAGAAATCAAAGACAGTGTGTATTATTTGGGAGAAATTAATCTCATAAATTGAAAAAATATCCTTAAGCATAACAAAGATAGAAAGAATAGATATATCTATGTTGGAAGTATTCAAGTGCAAATTACTCCATTACAACATTATGGTAAAGATATTGATCTTTATGCTTTGCTCTCTGATATCAGGCATATGAAATTTAATAATCAAATTATCACAGGGATTAATACCAATTTATGTAGTGGATTAGTAGGATTCAATTGCCAATCAGGTATTATGTACGCTAAAGGATGAATTTGCTAAAAATTTCATATCCCTTAAGATAAAAATATTTAGGATAGATATGATGAAAAGAGAAGGATACCCATAGAGAATATTTTGGAAAATACTCTATAAGTTAGATGATACTATAGATCCAAAGACCAAGATAACAATGATAGAGGCAGAGAAATTTGAAAGTCCTACCCCTATGTAAAAAATCCAATGGATAAAATCTAACCTACAGGAGATAAAAATTGATAGGTCTTGGATATCTAGCTTTGCTAATCCTATAAAAATCAATAAGAAAAATGTAATACAAATTGGTGAGAATGGTAAAATTACAATTAAACTCCAATTATTAAAAGGCACGAGTACAAGATTAGAATGGGGAGAAGGATCTTCATCAATCAGAGAAGATGATACAATAAGCATGACCAGTGAAATGGATCAATCAATAGATGAAGTATGAGTTTAGATAGGGGAGTCATTGGGTGCAAAATAAGAGCTAACTATTAGTGAACCAATCTATGAGGATGAATTTGTCAAAAATATAACTATGGAGATATGCTATGAAGTTACCAACACAAATCCTAATAGCATCTATATCCTAATAAATGTATGTTTAGAAGGATATAATAAATATGAACTGCGTGCCTATATAGATAGTGGTTGTTCTGTCTATTCTGAAAAAATATCTTTATTTTCAGAACTTACATAGAAAAAAGCCAAGAATTCTTTACACATAAGGATAGCTGACGATAGCATATTGAGCCATAACAAAGCTATCTATAGAAAAAGAAGGAGCCAAATGCATTATACCAGTTTTATGAGCTACTGATCGACCCTCTCATGATATAATTAATGGAAATAATTTTCAGAGATTATATTCTCCATGCACACAGACCATAAGCTAAATAATATTTACAATCAATGGTTACTGAGTTTCTATTAAAAAATTAGGCAAGGCTCACATTAATCAGAAGATTGAGTGTACACGCAACTAGTGTGGCAAGAAGGTAACGCCTTCACAATGTGAAATAGCACTAATAATCTCACTACTCAATAGATTTATGAACAACAAGAGCAATTATGCGAAGAACTCTGCTCTGATAATCCATTAAAAGTTTGGGATAAAGATAAAACATTTACAAAGATTACTTTATTAAATCTCAACACTATTATTTGAGTCAAATAAATAGTGTATACACATTAGGATATCTAAGAATTCGATAAACAAATCAAAGAACTTCTAGATCAAGATTAATCGGGAATAGCAAGAGTCCTCACAGCAGTCCCACTTTCATGGTAAGAAATTATGATAAAGAAAAAAGAGAAAAAGGTATCATGGTAATCAATTACAAAAAGTTCAATAATAATACTGTCTTTGCTGGTTATTATATCCCTAACAAAATAGTTCTTTTCAACAGAATTCAAGGAGCCTCTTGTTTCTCGAAAATGGATTGCAAAAGCGGATAGTGGCAGATTAAAAAGGATAAAGAAAGCATTCCCTTAACTACTTTTTGTGCCCTTCAGGGATATTATGAATAGATAGTAATGCCATTTGGTCTAAAAGATGCACCTTAAATATTCCAAAGAAGAATGAATAATATCTTTGAAGATCTTAATCACTGTTGTTTAGTTTACATTGATAATATCCTTGTCTTTTCCAAGATCATAGAATAACACAAAGATGATATCCTAGTTATCACCTAAAGATGAATTGATCACGGTATTATCCTTGGTAAGAATAAGTGCATTTATGCTGAATAAGAAATTGAGTTTTTAGGATTAGAGATAACAGTTGGACAAATCATTCTACAAAAGCATATTTTAGAAAAAAAAATTTCCCTTAAAAGATTAAAGATAGGAAACAATTAGAAATGTCTTTTGGATGTCCTACCTATGCTTTAGATTTCATTAAAGATCTAGCTAAATTAAGAAAGCCATTGCAACAGAAACTCAAGAAAAAAATAAGTTGGACGTGGACAGTTAGTGATTCAGTGATTGTTCAAAATTTCAAAAAGATGTGTAAAAATCTTCTTGTTCTTAATTTTCTTAATGAAGGAATTGATTTAATTCTTGAGACAGATGCCAACAATAAGCACTGGAGTAAAGTACTCAAAATCAAAGAAGGAGAAAAACTCTGCAAATATTGAAGTGGAAATTTTGATAAAGCAAAATATCACGATCCTATGATGGAAAAAGAAATTCTTGTAGTCAAAAGGACAATTGAAAAGTTCTTAATCTTTTTAGCCTTAAAACTTTTTTTTATTCAAACTTATTGCGAAGGCATATTCGGTTTTATGAAAAAGAATTTATTGAACACATAAGCACAAGGAAGACTTCTGCGTTGGCAATTATGATTTAACCAGTTTTCTTTCTCTATTGAATATATACAGGGATCGGAGAATTCTCTGGTAGATAGTTTAACTCATAAACTCGCCAATGGTGATCATCACAGTAGAACTCCTGCGGAAAAATAGGAAATCCAAAATAAAATGCCACTACAGCTAGAACGGGTTTCTCTTTCTAGTAGAATCCTTATGGATATTTTGGAATTCCATACAAAAAGTAGATCACGATTTGGTCTGTTGTCTTCTACCTATCTAATAGCACAAATATTCAGTCTTTTGGAGTTACAGATGAATTATCATAATTATTCTTATGATAAGTTCTCATGTTCAAGAAAAATAGTTCAACAACTGGTATGCAGTCTGTATCGACTATTACCATAATTATTCTTGTGATATTTGAGAGTCATAGAGTATTACGATCTTTTTTCCTGATAGATCTGTGGTTCGTGGTGTTGGATTCCCAGGAAATTCAATATCTTTAGACCACCCCATCATGAAAGTTTGGCAATATGGAATGGTGGCTTACTTCATGCAAATAGCATATCCAAAGTTCCCATTCTTCTCAAGACTAACTAAGTTTCAATAATGCATGTTCAAAAGAATCCATTAGATTCTCACATCTCCAGATGGTCCAACAAAAATTCATAAATTACAAGTTTGTATGTAAAGGAACATTATGTAGTAATTGAGTATAAAAATGAAAAAGCCAAACTAGCCAATTATCTTGTTCAATTAGTTAATTTAGATGATCTCAATGGTTAACGATGAGAATGGTTTCTAGAAAGACAAGAAGTAGTCAGTGCTCAGGCTGTAGCAAGAGCTATTGGTTTTTATAATATTTATCATCAGATGTGGGCGTTAATTGAAATGGGAAGACCACTAATGCATTGCGGGAATACTACTTTCGTTTATCATGATGATCTCAGTAAATATATAAAGGTAAAAGGAGCCACTTTAGAAGACATCTTTGATTATCTCTTTGATATTGAAGTTGGACAATTCTCAGAATAAGGAAAGAAATATGTTCATGAATTATTTGAAAAATGGGATCCAAACCATGTTCAACTTGATGAAGATTTTGATAATTATTTAGATAACGATGGACTGGGAGATATTATTAGAGATAAAGGCATGCAGAATCTCAATATGGATGACTACTCTTGTTAACATTAAAAGCTCTGGAAAGTTGTTGCTCCATTATTGTACTATTTTTTCAAGTGTTAAGCCAGTAAAATAATATTGTCTACTATAATCACATGAAGACAGCTGCAGTCATGTAAAAATATCAGTGTATACTATAGCCATTAGTGCATCCTATGTAATCTATCTCCTCCTTAAAAGGAGAGGCTAAGTGTTAAGAATGGACATAGTCATTTGAGCATACTTGAGCAAAAGAGAAATCAGGATTCTCCATTTCTTTATGAGCAAGTATCTCTAATGATCTTAGTGGCTTAAGTCCCTCTTCAAGCTTTTCATTATAATATTTCACATTCAAGCTTTCAATAAAAGATGTTTCCCAGTAGGAAATGTTATACAATCGAATCTTATGTCTTAAAAATTATGGTTTCTTGATTAAAGTCTTACTATCCTTGAAAATATAAAAAAACTTAATTGACAACTACGGTCCAAGGTACGAAGTGAAATGGATCTGTACTATGCCTAATCTAAGGAAGATGTGGTTGAGATTAGCAATCTCTATAAACTGGAAGTTAGAGGAATGCCAACGTCCAACGCCGACTAACCTCAGATAATGGTTCAAACTCTCTAATTAAGTTTTAATTCTTTTGCTAAGCATGCTGGGCCTCTAATCACAAAAAATATAATATTTATGATATAAGTAGTATATTGTGATGATGAATACAAGTAAAGTCATTATAGGAAGTCTAAATGATAATATAAGCTTAGTTTTTAAATACAGTCCAAAAGTTTGATTATTTGCATTTTGAACCCCATTTGGGCCAAAAATAGAAATTTCAAAAAAGTTTGGGCCAAAAGTAAAAATATTTGTTCTCCAAAAGAATATTAATCCAAATAGTTGTACTCCAAAAAATTATTGCCCAAACCTTGATAGTTCCAAAATCTTTATCCAAATTAGTTGGATCAACTAAATATTTATCCATACCAAAGCAGACCGAAAAGCTAATTTTTCCTTAATTATTGTTTGAATTGGATGGCTAAAATAAAGTAATAGCTCCATCATGTGTTCAACGATAATCATTTGCTCATATGTATGCCCAAATTAGATGCGTAAGCTCCTTTGTAATCTTGTTTTTTTTCTTATGCAATATTAATTAGACATGTGTGCAAGAAAATTGAAGTTTGTGTATATTCTACTCTTTTTATCCCTATTATTTGTATGTTGTATTTGTAAAGAAACAAAAGTTTTGTCTAAAGATGGTGCTATAGGAGGAAATTAGAAGTAAAAGCCATAAGTTTGAATTATAGAGAGGTTACCCATAAACTAGAGTATAAATTAAAAACTATTTAATTGCCTACCACTATACAAAAACAAAGTGAAGGACAATGTCGCAAGGGATTTTGCTATAGGGCATCATAATTTAAATTAAAAAAATTTGCAGTAAAGTGAATTTGTTTAACTATTCGAAAAATGGACAATGAATGATAAAAATATCTAACCAAAAAGGGAAAAACAATATCAAGTGCTGAATAGAAGCATTGTAATTGTAATGTTTCCATCCAACTGTAGGTCTCTACATAATTTAATTCTAGACAACAAGATGCACATTTTGGCCTTGAGCACTTTAAATTAAGGTATACCTTGGCCTAATTTCTCAGTCTCCAGACCAATAACCAAAATTAGGTCAAGCATCTTAGTATGTGAGTATTGCTTTACTTATAGTGACTATTACAGAGATGTGGTGCATTATTAGTGGAATGAAGATATGTATGTGTATATGCAAATACATTAGTGTACCCGCACGATACTGTGCTCATAATTTTTTTTAAAAAGTTTATATTAGCAAGGCACTACAGTGTTCGCGACACAGTTAACGTGGGAATGTTGGTAATTATTGGACATAATTCACATGTACATGTCCCTTGAAAACAACAATCTCAAATTTTCGAGGAGGTTTAGTGCTATCTCTACAATTCTTGTTAAAAGGTGAAGTTCTCATGAAATCACAAATTTTAATGACAATGCACCTATAAACAAAAATTTCGAGCCTAACATAAATTAGACAAGAAATTAATTAATAAATTGAATTTTTGTATTGATATTGTATATATGGGTACAATATCTATATTGAATACAATTAAAGTAATTATATGATTCGATTTCCTTGGATGAATTTGAGTGAATTTGATCTTCATAGAGGATTTAAGAGGCTTAATCTCAATCAAGACAAAATATTTGATCTTTGAGAGTAGACGACAAGTGCTTGAGGCCCTTGTTTTCTTCTTTCACAGAGAGAATGCTTAAGTTCTGGTGAATTCTTTGTCTTTAATAGAGAAGTCGGAGTTAGAGTTTTCCTTTTAATTATCTCTATTGCAAGAAAAAAAGATAATCATTTCTTTCCGCATTATTTGTGACATGTCGTGCTTTTTAATTGTCCACAGTACTTTTTCGTTAAATACTTAATTTAATGGACTGATGTAATTTATTTGACATGTGGTAGATTATAATTAGGGGAAATAAAAATATTTGATTTTCAACGTGGCAGATATTGACTGGTGGGAGAGTTTTGCCTTCTAGAAACACCCCCTTCAAGAGTCAGTTGTGCATGCGAACCTTGAATGTTTGAAGCGGTTTGTAGCTGATTCAATATTTTATGGGTTTTTTTTTCCAGTAATTTGGTGACTTGGTACCTACCAAAGTTGACTTCCACCTTTTTTTTAATGGAATGGGCTAGGCAAGTACACTAAGACCCTGTTCTTTT
>NCQS01073379.1:3914-17472 GCA_002740445.1 Pachycereus pringlei
AATATATGTTTAGTGTAGGTCTAGGTTACTTATTACCAGAAGTAAAACATATTGATTTGATTCGGCTGTTCGTGTTATATGGATGTTTTATGTGGAAGTTAGTTGATTCTTTGTCTTGGTAGTGCGTGGAAAATCCCATCATGGAAGGTAGAAATATGAGTTCAACTTTATGTGAGTTTAAGTTTGGGGAATGTAATCAACTGATTTAAGTGCAAGGCCAGGTCCCTCGAACCACCTCCACCTCCCTCCTCTCCCCCCCCCAAAAATCTCTAGCTTGAAATTCCATTTTCTTTATTTTTCTATAATTATATAAGAAAACTTAATTGCGCTAATTCTAGAAGGGTGATTGGTGACGAGGGTAGAAATCAAGTGAATCAACATCAAATATAACTACTCCTGGCCTCTAATTGCATTTCTAAATATAAATTTGTAAAACTCTAACTGTTGAAGCTAAAAGCCTCTCTCCCGCTTAGAGCACTAGCAGCCAGTGCAAATTCAGGGAACGCGGGCTCCCCAATGGCTACTTGTCAGCAAATGAGTGGTGGGAGAGAGGTGTGCCACGCGGGGAGACACGCCTATCCGTGGCACCCCGCGGGCCACCTTTTTGAGTTTTTTAATTTTTTTGGTTTTTTCTTTTTTTTATATGAAGTATATGACTTTTAAATAATTTAAAACGTAGATTGTGTGTTATGAGGTAGGTCCACGATAAATATTTTTATTGGATGATTAAAATTGAGTTCTATAGGTTGGAGAAGTGATAAAATGCAAGTTCTAAAATTATTGAACTTTTGCTGACGTGGCAGGCCAAAGCTCCAAAAACTGGAACTCTGGCAGGAAATGCTCTTACTTTCTCTTTGTTTTGGTTTTGGCAGCAACGACAGCTCCACTAACCACTGCGCAGTTCCTTCAACTTCTGATTAATGGCGACCACTCCTTTCCTCTCATCTTCTCTCCTATTACTCCCTAGAGATCTGGGTATTCTCTCCCCATTTTTGACTTACATAATTGATTATGATACGGTTTATTTTTTCTTTTATGGTGATTGTTGAATTTCTTTACTTTGTCACATTTTTCCTTACCATTTTTTGCCGAAAAAGCTACTTGTTTGTTGCTTGGTTCTACTAGCATCCATTAATAAACTGCCAAGATCCATGGCGGGGAAGCCACGGAGAGCGAACGAGGGAGAGATTATTGAAGACGATGAACGAACGATATTGTCTAACATGCAGTACAAGGAGAAAGAGATTCGGCAGAAGAGGTTGTTCTTGATGGGGTTAGTTGTTATTGACAGTCCAGAAAAAAAGGGAAATTGCCTCCTGGAAAGCCATAAGTAGCTTTATCTTGTTTAAACGCACATACTTTCGTGCAAACATTTTTTTTTCATTTTTGACAATCTGCTGATATACCTTCCCTATAGCTGGAAAAATGCAGCAATACTGATGAGTAACAAATTTCATAGTCCACCAGAATATTCTAGATATGTATATGTAGCCATAAATCCGCAAAACGAATGGTCCATATCACTATATTTATTTGAAAAGTTGCTAAACCATGAATCAGGTCTTTGTCTGTTGCACCTTCTGATTCTGGGGTGTCTTGTTGGTTATGAGCAGATATTGTTGGTGCAATAAGATGTCTTGGTGCAATAAGATGTCTAATGTTCACTAGTCTTTCTACATTTACGCAAAGGAAAAGTTGGTTATCATGTTCTCTGTGTATTATGAATTGGCCACAACGGTCTAACTTCTTGTTATGTTTTTAAGACTTAATCAGTTTCATTTCCTTAGTTGAAGTCCCAACTTGAAACTCCCAAAGTCTTTCTGTGGTCATGCCCCTCTGATGTTTATGGCTGAGTAGGAGGCATATCATATGTTGGCCAAGAGTCTAGTCTTGATGTTTGCTGAGAATGTAGTCAGAGTAACTTGTAAGGAGCTAAAAATCTATGTTTGCCTGTTGTTCTGTCTTTTGGGAAGAAAGTTACTGCTCTCTGTGTGTTTAGTAATCAGCTTCTATACTACTAATAACTTCATGTGTTGGCAGTGAGTTCACACCGGAGTCCTTCCTACGGAAAGACGATGTATTTTATGAAGATGTGAAAAGGATTATTGAGAAAGGTTTCGGAATAAATCATGATGAAACAGAGTAGCACACAAGCCATGATTACGTGGAATTGCATAGCTTAAGCCATATGTTCAGAGTTATATTAGGCTTGTTTGATGACTTCACGAATAATGGCCTCTACTGTCTAGCTAAGGTGCGTACTGAAGACTCATTTTCTTTTGAAAAAACCCATCCACAAATGGAAAAGGTCATCTGAAAGTGTTTAGATTTCTTACAAAGCATACAATGTCCGAGCAATCTAGCTGAAATACAAAGTCAAGTATCCCAGCTCCTAGGAAACTAGAAGAATTTTCGCCATTCTGTCAAGCACCTAAATGTAACACTAAAATCTCATCGTGATGTTATTATGAAGGTTCTTGATAGGCTTGGAGACATGTCTATCCTGGCGTTGCGTGCAATGCACATGAAGCTCAAAGTTGTGTATGAGTATGTGCCCCAGTTATGCCCTTCTAGATCTGGATGGAGCAAAGATTGCTTGATTCAGCGGGTGAGGATGTTGTGTCTTGAAATGATTGGCCATCTTGGGGATTCTGATGCGCTGCTAGAGCCTTTAGCCAAAGTAATGGCTGTTGCATGTCTTTCGTCCAAGTTAGCAACGGGTTTTCCGGATGTCTCATTGATAAGACTTGCCCATTTTACTCCTGAATTAGAAGTTGTGCAAAATGAGAAATAAAGAAGGTGCAGCACCTGTTAGACCCTGAATCCACAATGGATAGTAAGGGCGTGAAATCAACAATCAAGAATTTGTTAATAGAGTTTCTTTATGAATGTTGTGACATGGGTATAATTCCGAATTCACTGCTAGATGCATTGTTCGTCATCAATGAGACATCGTCATGTACAGTTTTTCCTAAAGGGGTCATTGAAGAACAAGTCGAAGAAATATTAAACATGAGTGCTGCTATAAAGCAGATCTTGTTGGATCACACTCCTGGTGATAAGTTTGATGAAGATTTTATAGATGCATACATGGAGGAATTAGTAGAAAGTGATGATGAAGATATTTTTGAAGATGATGATGATGACGAGGAAGAGGAGTTCCTTATAGATGGGGTATGGAGTTCAAAACAAATTAAATGATTTCAATGAAGAGGTACAAAGTACTGGAGATCCAGAGGAGGGTAGTTGTAGTTCATCACAAGATGATTCTTCCAGCTCATCATCTGGGGTTGCAAAACTCTTAGGCGATGATGATTGCATGGACATAGAGCCTAGTGCAAGTAAAATGCTTTTTTTCTACATCTTCTGGGAAAGGTTTGTCTCCTTGTGATATGCTTATGTTAGATTGCGATGATGTAGAAAGACAAGATGTGGTGAAAGGTAAGTCGGTTGATTCCAACTCTTATTCGGGTTCCTCGTACTTGGAGAGAAATTCAATGTCTAAAGATGATAAGAAAAGCAGAATTTAATATGTTGCCATCCAAGAAGTAAGTGATCAAGCAAGTTTGGCTCTATAGCGGCTTATGGGACAGGCGATGGAGGAGCTTGCAAAACTGGAAGGATTGGATTTAAGCTCGGATGATGTTTCATACCTTACAGGAGATTCTTCTGGGCCAGAGCATTCTGAATACACGGCTGTAGACCCAAAGGGCAGACGTGTGAGTATTGCAGAAGGGGAACGTCTGAGTGATGCAATCATTTGAGCAATTCTTAAAGTCATGCCTCCATTCCCTAGCACTGAACTGGAGAAAATAGACAAGTTCTTGAACTTGTAGTGGAGGGAAGCTAACAAGTCACCCTCACTAGAATGAAATGGATTCTATTAACCCTATCATTGTGAGTAACTGCTATTAGTCATGTAATGTGGCCCCAGTGCTTGCTTTCTTTTGTAATTGTTATAACATGCCTTCTGTTATGTTATGATGCGTGTTTTGCATGCTAAAGTACTAAACTATAGGCCTTTTGGATCCCTTTGGTTGCTTTGGGTGCTTGTTATGTATTTGTACTTCATTGCTATTGTCAAGTTTCTCATAAGTCATGACCGTTCTGATCATCCAGAGCACAGCGGAAACTATGACCATGATAGATGCTGATGTAAATGTATTGCTCTAAACCATGGTCAAATGCAAATCTGTTTGAAGCCATTTCTGAAAAGTACATTCCTTCTTCCAACATATGCTTCAAGGTTGAAGTAGAATCATCCACTTCGTTGAATTTATAGACTTTTGCTAAGAGGTTTTCGATAAAGGTAAACATTGACTACATTTTGCATCCTTATGGTATCCGTCTATTGAGTCTTTGACACCATATACCTTCTTTTTTGAAAAATAAAAAAAGATATCTAGTTTCTCTCCTCTTACAAGGATTATACAATCCTTCTTCAAATTTGCTATTTCTCTTTTTCTAGTTTTGTTTTGGGTCTGATTTTGTCGAGCTGTGAGACGATGGCACTGATTTTAACCTGGGTTCATGATTTCTTGTATGATTCAATCACTGGGTTGTACCTGGATACTTGAAAGTTAACAAAAGTTTTGGCAGAAACTATTTTTTCCCCTTTGTTTTTTTTTTTTTAATGTAGGTTTTCCTCTATTGTTGATCTCAGGATTTTTGACCACAGGTTTCCTTCCCATTATGATGATCTATAATAGTGGCTTTCTTTTTTCCTTATCATACACATTCGATCTTGTAAACGTCAGCTGCAGTGAACCTACTTCACTTGTAGAGGGCGCTTTGTTGGACTCATTAATGAGGTAATTACTCATAATCTTCTATTTTTGCTTGATTTGGTGATGTTATGTCTTTGAGCGTGATTAATTTTCACTAGGTGCATTGCTATTAGTCCATTTTAATTACTAGAAGCCCCAGCCTGTTATTTGGCAATTGTGGTGAGTCCCTGAATTTAATGGAATAAATGTCAGAATAAAAGGAAATTCATGGTAATAATGCATCTCCAGCCAAAGCACTTCACCTATGTGTCCAAAATATTCATTCTAGAGCTGAAGTTGCTACACGCAGAAGAGTCAGAGGGAGTTCTAACATCTCTAAGTGCTTAAATTTCAATTTAGCTAATATTTTTGTTTTCCGGCTTGATCTGTCATGGATTTGTATGGCGTATCTGATGTCCTCTAGCCTTGTCTTTGCTAAGTTTTCATCACTTCCTATGTTACCTACCAATAATAACAATAGAAATAAATAGCATATGCACTTGAGGTTTGCGATCACCTTTTTTTTTTGGGGCGTCTTCAGTGCTGTTTCCTTTGGTTTAATTGGGTGACTTAGGATTGATCATTCATCGGACCATTGCTTTGTCTTCTTTCTTTGCAGGAACATGTCTTGCTGGAAAGTTCTTCAAAGCACATGGAATCACTCTCACCAAGGTGCGGGAGGAATGCATAAAATTATTTGGAAGAGGTGATATGTTCTATTAGTGCCCAATGAACGCCCCCTAACTGAATCAGCTCAAAAAGCACTAGATTGGGCTGTGAATCACAAGCTGAATTCTGGTGTGCCTTTTGTCATTATAGTGACCCCATAGCCCTTTGTTTATTATTCTTAACTTTCAGCTGATGATTATTATGTTGAAGGTATTCTTTTGCTTCTATCTCTATTCAGTGTTTCAATCATGCAAGAATATTCTCCGGCGGTAAAAGTTTTTTTGTAATGATGGCTTATGAGGTTGTACTTTGTAGTGTACATGACATAGGTTTTTTATTTTATTATTTTTTTAATATTGGGGAGGGGGTTGCAAAGTGTGCTTAACATGGTTTCGTTTTTTGGCTGGGTTTGCCCTTTCTCATCTACTTTGTCTACCTCTGTCCTATTTGTACCCAGCAGATTCCTCGAGGCATTGTCGTGTCCCACTAATGTTAGGTTCATTCTGCTCATTCTGATGACTGTGCACCGCATCCCAGCCAGGAAGAAGTTTCAATTTACATGGGCCACCCATTTGAAAGGATCTGGTCTCAGGGTTCATGAATCCTAACTGTTTCTGTTCTTTTTTTTGGGGGGGTGGGGGTTCCGGTGATGGTATCACAGACCTGAATACTGATCGTATAGTTGGCGAGTACGGGAGTGAGTCATTGCCTTTCCAAATCATCAGTAATGTGAGTGGCCAATGAGCGAGGGAAAATTGAATCATAGAACTAATCCCATATCACTAGCTTTATCTTGTTTAAAGTTTACACGGACATACTTTCCTGCAAACATTTTTTTTTGGGGGGAGGTATTTGACGACCTGTTGATATACCTTCCTCATATCTGAAAAAATGTCGTAGTACTAATGAGTAATAGATTTCCTAGTCCACAAAAATATTCTAGATATGTATATTAGTATATTTATTTGAAGAGTTGCTAAACCATGGATTAGGTCTTTCTTCGTTGCACCTTTTAGTTATGGTTGTCTTGTTGGTTTTGAGTAGATATTATTGATGCAACAAGATGTCTAATGTTTACTTAGTGCACTAAGATGTCTGAGGCTTGCTTGTCTCTCTACAGTTGTGCAAATGTAAAGTTGGTTGTCTGGTTGTCTGTATATTATGAATAAGCCACAAAGGTTTAACTTCCTGTTATGCTTTAGAGACTTAATCGGTTTTAGTTCCTTGGTTGAAGTTCCAACCTGAACCTCCCAAAGTCTTTCTATGGTCATGTCCCGCTGATGTTTGGGGCTGGGGAGGAGGTATACGATATTGCCATATGGTGGCCAAGAGTCTAGTCTTAATGTTTGTTGAGACTGTAGTTAGAGTAGCTTGTAAGGAACCAAAGCTCTGTCTATTGTTCTCCTTTTGGGGGAGAAAGTTGCTGCTCTTTGTGTGTTTAGTAATCAGTTTCTATACTACTGATAACTTCATTTGTTTGTAGTGAGCTTATGCTGGATTCCTTCTTGAGGAAAGACAATGTATGTATGAAGATGTAAAAAAGATTGTTGAGAAAGGCTTTGGAATAAGTCATGATGAAACATAGCAGCACACAAGCCATGACTATGTCGAATTTTGCAACTTACACCACATGTTCAGAGTTATATTAGACTTTCTTGATGACTTTACGAATAATGGCCTCCACTGTGTAGCCAAGGTGCTCACTGAAGATCGAAGTACTTTCGAAAAGACCCGTCTGCAAATGGAAAAAGTCATTCGAAAGAGTTTAGATTTTTGCAAAACATATAATGCACTAGCAATCTAGTTAAAATACAAAGTCAAGTATCTCAGCTGCTGGGAAACCACAAGAATTTTCGTCATCCTGGCTAGCACTTAAATGTAATGTTGAAATCTAATCGTGATGTTATTATGAAGGTTCTTGATAGGATTGGAGAAATGCCTACACGGACATTGAGTACAATGTACAGAAGGCTCAAAGGTGTGTGTGGGTCTGTGCCCCAGTTGTGCCCTCCTAGATCTGGATGGAGCAGAGATCATCTGATTAAGTAGGTAAGGTTGTTCTGTCTTGAAATGATTGGCCATCTTGGCGATTATGATGTGTTACCTGACCCTTTAGCTAAATCAATGGCTGTTGCATGTCTATCGTCCAAGTTGGCCCCTGGTTATTTGGATGTCTCTTTGATAGGAATTTCCCATTTTACTCCTGATTCAGAAGTTGTGCAGAATGAAATCTCCAAAGCTATTCGCTTGCTCGGTGAGATAATTAAAAAGGATAAAATAAAGGTGCAACACCTTTTGGACCCAAAATCCACAATGGATAGTAAGGGTGTGAAATTAGCAATCAAGAATATGTTAATATAGTTCCTTTATGAATGCTGGGACGTGGACACAATTCCGAATTCACTACTAGATACACTGTCCGTCATCAATGAGACATCATCACATAGAGCTTTTTCTAAAGTGCTCATTGAAGAACAAGTTGAAGGATTAAACATGAGTGCTTCCTTAAAGCAGATCTTGTTGGATCACACTCCTGGTGATAAGTTTGATGAAGATTTTACAGATGCATACATGGAGCAATTAGTAGAAAGTGATGATGGACATATATTTGATGATGATGATGACGAGGAGGAGGAGGAGGAAGAAAAGGAGTTCCTTACAGATGTGATGCATGGAGTTCAAATCAGATTAAATGATTTCAGTTAGAGGTACAAAATACTGGAGATCCAGAGGAGGGTGGTTGTAGTTCATCACAAGGTGATTCTTCCAGCTCGTCTTCTGGAGTTACAAAACTCTTAAGCGATGATGAATGCATGGGCATAGAGACTAGTGCAAGTAAAATGTTCTTTTCTACATTTTCTTGGAAAGATTTGCCTCCTCTTGATATGCCTATGTTAGATTGTGATGATATGGAGAGACAAGATGCGGCAAAAGGTAAGTCAGGTTGATTCCAACTCTCATTCGAGTTCCTTGTGCTCGGAAATAATTCCAATGTCTGGAGATGAAAGAAAAGCATAAAACAATATGTTGCCATCCAAGAGGCATGTGATCAAGCGAGTTTGGCCTTATACTGGCTTACGGGATAGGCGATGGAGAAGCTTGCAAAATTGGCAGGATTGGATTTACGTTATGATGATGTTTCTTACCTTACAGGAGATTCTTCAAGGCTAGAACATGCTGAACACACAGCTGTAGACCCAAAGGGCAAACATGTGAGTGATGCAGGCATTCGAGCAATTTGTAACAGTCATCACATCATTCCCTAGCTGTGTACTGGAGAAAATAGAGAAGTCTTGAACTTGTAGTGGAGGGAAGCTACCAACTCACCTTGTCTACAATGCATATTGATTCTGTTAAGCCAATCGTTAGTGAGTACTTATTATTAGTCATGCAATGTGGCCCCAGTGGTCCATTTTAGGGGTTATTTAGGTGCCTTGTAACTATTGTGATTTGTTGACAAACATTTGTTATCAGTTTTAAGTTTGTGTACTTAAGGTGTAGTACTTGCTTTCTTTTTTAACTGTTCTAACGTGTCTTATGTTATTGTGTGTGTTTGAATGCCAAAGTACTAAACTTTAGGCCTTTTGGTTCCCCTCGGTTTTGTTTTGGTGCTTGTTATGTATTTGTACTTCATTGCTATTGTCAAGTTTCTCATGAGCTATGACCATTCTGATGCATCTGGAGCACAACAGAAACTATGACCACAATAGATGCCGATGTAAATGTATTGAAGCCATTTCTGAAACCTACAATCGATATTTGTTTGAAGCCATTTCTGCAGAAACCACGGTCATACCCAGGTATGTTTGAAGCCATTTCTCAAAATTACAATCCTTATTCCTGCAGATGATTCAAGGTTGAAGCAGAATCATCCACTTTGTTGAATATACGTACTTTTGCAAAGAGAATTAAGATATAGGTAAAGTATTGACTATATTTTCACAATCTTATGATATCCGTCTGTTTGAACTGTGTACCTTCTTTTTTGAAGAACGAAACAGGATATTCAGTTTCTCTCCTCTTACAAGTTACAAGAACTATACAATCCTTAGTCAGCTTTGCAATTTCCCTTTTTCTAGTTTTGTTTTAGGGCTGATTTTGTCGAATTGTGAGATGGTGGCACTGATTTTGATCTGAGTTCATGATTTCTTATATGATTCCATCACTGGATTGTACTTGGATACTGGAGAGTGAGCAAAAGTTTTGGCAAAAACTGTTTTTTCCCCCTTTGTTTCTTGAATACAGGTTTCCTTTGTTGTTCTCAAGATTTTGGCTATAAGTTTCCTTGACATTATAATGATCTGTAATAATGGCTTTCTTATTTCCTCATCATACAAATTCGCTCTTATGAACATTAGATATGGTGAACATACTTTGCTGGTAATGTATGTCAATACTTGAGAATGTGTACTCCCATTTGCCATGTATATATATTTTTCCAACGTATATTTGTCATATACACAACTTTTAATATGTGGTGTTGACGTGAATTGTGAGAGTATGTACTCATAGGAGTATGATATCGGCTTTGTACTTTGCTTGTAGAGTGGGACGCTCTGTGAGGCCCATTAATGAGGTAATTAATTACTCATGATCGTCTATGTTTGCTTGATTTAGTGGCATTATGATTTTGAGTATAATCAATTATCATTAAATGGATTGCTATTAGTCTATTTTAATAACTAGTTTTTAGCCAATGCATTGCACAAACAAGTCTTACTCCTTAAGTGTCAGCTATCAATCTTTTTTTTTTTTTTTGGGTACATTAATGAAGTGGTTGTAAGTATTACTTTTCTTGGAGTTGACATGGATGTCATATTTGTCACTATCCAATTTGTGAATTTGAAGGGATCTTCAATGATAATCTACATATTCTATATGAATGTAATTAAGAAATGAAAGTAACAATTATTGAAGACAACATACATAAATATACACACTACTTCATATAGCTTAGTTATACATGTGTTATGAAACTTAAATTTAACATGCAAATAGTTATGGGAATGTAGACTAGTAATTCTTAAACCCAGTAAATACATTGTCGAAAATTATTGATATGGGGGCATCATATATGTCATGTCTTGTGGCCTTTCCTTTTTATTTTAAAATTAAAAGTCATAAAACTCTTCGTAAAAGTTAACATATGTTATATCTCTCACATACATTTCAACACTTAGAAATCAAAAGTAAAATACATAATATTTTGAATTTTTTTTTAAGAGAAAGAGAGATATCATATTAAATTCTAATCAATGTAGGAGTACATCTCTTCTGATGCTCAAGTAATGATATACTCTGGAACATCATTAGTCCATAATCTTCTATTATAACTTCATGGTTGCCAATGCGCAATCACATGTGCCAACCTATTACCCTCTTTTCTAAGAAATTGAAAGAAACAAATTCAAGCTGCTTAGCTAGTTCTAATATATCGCTAATAATAAGATCCAACGAATTGTCACCAATCACCTTATTTTGAAGTTTCTGGATTAGGGGCAGGCAATCCCCTTCGATCACCACCTATAACAATCCATGCTCCTTAGTAGTTCGAAGGCTCATCAAGCACGCCTGAGCTTCTTCTATTGCCGCCCTTGCAAAATTTGGTCCTTGTTGAACCCCAACCATGTATACGTTGCCATCGTAGTTTCGAATTATGAACGCCCAACCCCAGGCTTCTTCGCCCACCCTACCACTGTCAAAGTTGATCTTCTGGAATCCCGATGGTGGCGGCCTCGACTGTGACGGATGGAACAAAAAATATCAGAGAGTAATGTAAAATCCACAATATTTTGAAAATTTTATTTGAATGATAACTTGCACAAATAATGGAACAGGAAATATCAAAGAGTTATGTTTGTTACAATTTTTGACTCAATATTTTAATTATAGTTTTTAAATTCCTTAACTCCTTTCATTGCCTTTATTATTGAACTGTTTAGTTATGAACGTTGATTGTCCGTGTATTAATGTCTTTACTAATATTTGCATAATGTTTGAAATACTCAATGTTAATATTAGGTGTTAGTATCTGTAACTAATGGCTTTGTCTCTTTATACATTCACAATCATCCATTTAATTGATTGATTAATGAAATCAACATCTATCATCATATCTTTGTGGCCATCTTTTTATTTTATTTTTAAAATGGAAATGTAATTTTTAAAAAAAAAAGTTTAGGCCCTGTCATTTTTGTGGATCAATTCCAAAATACCAACTTCAACCCACTTAACCCTGTTTCAACCTACTTCAATCCATTTCAACCAATGTCAATGTACTTTAACCCACTTCCACTATTTTAATCAAGTTCAATTTATCACATAAAAAAATTCAACCCACTTCAACTAACTTCAACCTACTTTAACTTAGCTCAATCTATTTCAATCCACTTCACTCTTTTACCCACCCCAATTTACCCACGAAAAGAACAAGCCCTTAGTATGTGTTATGTCTATCATTGACGTTGTAAGAGCTTAGAACATAAAAATAAAATACACATAGTTATTAATATTTATTTTTAAAAAAATTGACAAAACATGAAACTTAATATGAGGCGTCAAAAAAACTGTACAAAATAAAATACACATACTTAGTGATAGTTGAGTAATATTTCAAATACTCAAAATTAATATGAGGTGTCAATATTTTATAAGTTATGGGTTTTTATAGTTGACTATCTTTTATTGCCTAATAAATTACATAGATATTTCTTAAAAGAATTAATTATATCGTTTCAAAATTATAGTCACATGTTTTCAAACATATAAATATTTTGTAAAATCTTTAGATATATAATGCCGTGAACTCTGGTGCCCATTCCCCTTATGAAATTTGTGGTTCAATTGGGCATATATCTTTGAATTGTCAAGTTGGGAGTCATTTTTCCAAGATCCTAATGAAGTTAATTATGTTCAAAATTTTAACCCGAGACCGACTAATGACCCTTACTCTAATACCTATGATCGATCTCGGTTGGAAGAATCATCTAAAATTCTCTTATAGATCGAATTCAAACACTATGAACATGCCCCCTATGAATGCTAGAGTACCCCCTGATTTTCAAGGACCCTCATTCCCTTCTCAGATGCCCTAAAAGTCTAATTTAGAGGTAATAATGGAAAACATGCTTATGGCGCAACAAAAACAGATGAGTATATTAAGCAATTAGCCTCAAAGGTTGATGTGCTTAAGACTCACAATAGGATGATAGAAGCACAAATTGCTCAAAAAGCTAGTTTCTTATCTACGCACTCAGATAGACTTCCTAACAAACTTGAACCTAACCTTGTGAGCATTGTAATTGTGTTACTATGAAGAAGGAAGAAGAGGACTTAACTAACTCTGATGAAGTACCAATGGAAGAGGGTAGGGAGATAACTATGGCTGGTACTAAAGAGAGCAACAATGATGGCAAGACTGCCACTTTCAAAGAAAGCAACACTATTGAGATTCCCACCACTTTCCTCCTAAGCTCCCTGAGCCAGGTAGCTTTTCTATTCCTTGTATTATAGGAAAGGTAGAAATTGAAAGAGGTCTATGTAATCTAGGTTCAAGTGTCAGTACAATGCCATATTCTTTTTTTCATAAGCTGCACCTAGGACCATTACTAGCTGCATCCTTTTCCTTACAGTTGGCTGATGGTTCTGTGACGCAATCTATAGGCAAATTAGATAATGTGCCAGTCAATATAGGAGACATTTGGTTGTTGAAGGACTTCATTATGGTTGATATGCCTGAAACTGACAATGCCCAAATTATTCTAGGTTGGCCCATTTTGGTGACAGCTGGTTGCCACATTGATGTAAGAGAGGGTCGGGCATCTTTTAAGGTGGAAGGGCAATTCACTGTATTTAGTCATAGGAAGGAGGACATGGTTTATCCTCATTCTTCTATATTGGATGCATTACCCCTTTCCCCTGAGATTGATATAGAGGATGTCTAAAATTGTGAAAATCCTCCTGATTTTGAATGGATTTCTTATGAGGGCCTTGACCAAGAGTATGTTAAGGTGAAGTTTGCTATTCCTATGCCACCTAACAAGCTCGAGGTTGAGGCCCCTATTTTTAATGAATCTTAAATTAGTGACTACTGCAGGTTTGCACAAATTGTTCTCTCTATGCCC
>NCQS01073403.1:5921-16192 GCA_002740445.1 Pachycereus pringlei
CTTTGTTTTGTTCAACATTTTGGTTTTGTTTTAGTTGTGTGTGTTTTAATTTCTTTTTTTATGTTTAGTGGTTTTGTTTTTGATTTTGTAGTTTGTTTTGTTTTTCTTTTGATGAGTTTTGTTTTGTTTTATTTTTGGTAGCTCCTTCTTTATATTAGGTTTTTTTTTTCTTAGGATGTTTTAGTTGTGCTCTGGATAGTGGTGGTATGTTTTTGTAAATAGGTGAATAGTGCTTTTCTTTTATTTTATTTTATTGGTTATATATTTTGTTTTTCTTTTGTCTCTTGTTTTGTTTCAGGTTTCCCTTAGTTTAGTCTTGTATTAGGCCTTTAGTCTTGTCTTGTTTTTATTTTGGTGATCATATGTGTTTAGGTCTTCATTTGTTTTGTTTTGTTTGGCTTTGGTTTGGTTTGGTTTGTGTTTTGGTTTTCGTGATTATTTGTGGTTTCTTGTTTTGGTATTGGTTATTTAGTGGTTTGGTTTGTTTTAGAGAGTTTTGTTTTTGCTTTTCTTTTGTTTGATTTTTGTGATTTTGTGTTTGTTTTTTGTTTTTTTGTGATTTTTATTGGTGCTTATAGTTTGTATATATCTATGGTTTCATGTTGATTACAGGTTGTATAGCATATGTGATTGCTTTTTGACGCCTTAGTTCCCACAATGAGGACATTCGTGAAGTTTGAGTGTGGGGGTGAGGTGCCCATATTTTTTAAAAAAAATTTAAGTTTTTTTCTTTTGGGGTTTTGTGTGCTTTCTTTGGCGATTGTGTTCCTATGTGGCTAGTTCATCAAGTTATATGTAAATAGAGTCTGCATAATGAGATGTCTAGTTGAGGATGTATACTCGATCTTTCATGATAACCCCATCCCATATGTGTGATTTTGTACTGCCTTGCTCACTTTGTCACCAATTCTTAGGGTTTTGTTGTTAAGTTGGCAACTGAACTATTTGATTGTCGAAGTTGCCTTCTAAGCTCTTGAAAATGCGAAAAAAAGAAAGAAAAATGAAACAAAAAAGTCTAAAAAGTGAATAAAAACCCGGACACCAATGTTCATAGCCACTATCTTTATTTCATATCTTTAATTGGCTTGAATATATGCTATTTTATTTGATTTTACATTTGTTTGGGCAATGAAATAAGTGCTTTGCACAATCGAATAAGGCCCCTTTTTAGGAAAGGCACAAATATTTGTAAGTCAAGCGGGTTTAGGGTGTGTGCGTTATTTTTCTTGAAAAAATGGAAAAAAAAAATTAAAAAAGTGGAGTAAAGAAGGCAATTAGGCAAGGAAATAAGGACTATGTCAATGCTAGCAACTTGATTCATGAGAGTTTATACACATTAGCTCATACACCAAGGTATACATATCATTACATATTGTGTGTGGGGTGAAAAATGGGAGTCAGGATGCTTCTTTTTGACTTGAATATCTTCTGATTGTACATTCTATTTGTATATACTTGTGACTTGGTTGTTGGAGTGATGTAATTGCCTGAGTTGTGTACATGATTTCCCCATCACTGGTATATATGTTTATGTTTTGAAAAAAACCCAAAAAGATTCTCTCTCTTCTCTCAAGCTCCAGGAACCCCAAGAGCCCGATACTCCCTCTCTTCCCATCTCATCTTCATCGCCATACCTCTCTCTTTCTCTCGAACTCGCTCCCAACATCACACACTCCATCACTAGCACCATCTCATCCACCATCTCCTTAATCTTCGCCCACCATCAACGGTCCAGCACTGTCACGCGATAGCCAGCACATCAATCATCCCACTGTCCACCTCGCATAAATTCAAGGGCCTATATTAAAGAAAGGAAGGCTATAAACGGAGGCAGCGGCGTGAATAGGTATCAATTAGGTTTAGGATTAAGTTTTTCAGGTTTTAATTAAGGTTCCTTGTTAGTTTAATTTCAGTTTCAAATTTTTAGGGTTTAAATTCAAGAACTATTTTAGATCTGTTAGGGTTTTATTTCATTCGTAATTATTCTATTTTTTAATTTCTGATCGACTCATGTTAGCTAAAAATTAGAGTAATCAGTTTCAGTTTTGTTGATTTTTCGAGTAAGGGTTGTGATAGTTGGCTTGAAATTCCATGGAATTAACACAACTTGGAAGGTTGGTTACCTGCTACTGGTTCGATTTTCTGCATTTGCTGTTCTTCGCCATTACTGGAGCTCGACTCCAACTTATCCTTGGTTGAATAATCTGAGGTCGTTGGTTCAATTTTTTTGTTCTGCTTGTTTTGATTTATGAATGGGTTGAGTTAGTTTTGTTGTTGCTCAAATTAGTACTCTACCCTTTTGTTTCACTCTCTTGTGCAATCTATGATATCGAATTCACTTTTTCCCAGCCTTGTTTCTTTTGTTTAGTTTCAGTGCTCCCCTATTCTGGTTAATTTAGTTAATCAAGTTAAGCTCTATTAATATTTGTCCTTTCTTCTTATGCATCTTGTTTTCTGTTCTAGTTATGATCTTTTATTTTAGAGCAGAATGATGATATTAAGTACTCACTTTTTAGGGTGTTGTTCATTGGAATTGTTCTTATTTATGCTCATTTGAATCATGCTGCTAGTATTAGTTTCCTAGTTCGAATCAGTTAGTTCTCCTTCAGTTGCTCTAACTTGAATTCACATAATTAATATTAGATTAGTTAGTCTAAACTACTCTTTTATGACCTTAATCTCATCCTCATCCATGTGGAGACGACCCTCCAGTACTACGACGAGAGTCGTATACTTGTGGCTTATATTTTTCACTCAAAATTATCATACATCACAGTCCTTAATCTACCGGTTTTTAAACTTTTGCTCTGGATTACAGCATTCGTAATCGAGCTTTCAGGTCAGTAAGCGTGATCTCGGATACCACTTTGTAACACCCCAAAATTTTCAGTTTCAATTAATTACTAATATTTAACCTACATGGCAATGGATAACCTATTGGGGTGTTATCACCGTATTCCCTGTTAGAAAATACAAGGCTGAGTATCATACAAAAGTCCTTTAATGACGAATTTTTTGCTAAGCCTAACACAACTTCAATCTAGTTACAGCTACATAAGATCTCCATTCTAAAAAAAGTTCATTCTAAAACAAAGTTCATCTCAAACACCATCTATGCGTCTTATGCGATAATGCCCTTGCTCTAAACGGACGTTCCTTCCCCATGCTGATGAACGTCACCTGAAAACAAAACATTTTAAAAGAATGAGGCAAACTCAGTAAAAACCACCCCTAATAGTCAATACATACACTTAAATTCATTTCAAACAATTTAGGGGTGGGGGAAACATAGGCAACTCAAATATTTCATGGCGGCACCTAACCATTATCAACCCAAGCTATAAACTCATCCAACTCCTGCTCAGTTCAGTTTCCTAATCAAAAGGGGTGAGCGACCTCACTAAGTCTTATGGCCTGCAGTTGTTTTAATACAGCCGCTTATCTACATCATGGCATACCATCAAATCAGACAGTTACTGATAATCTGGCCCATGTTTACCCACAAAGTGGCACATGGCCGCTAACCATGCATACAAATACACCTGGAGAAGGCTATATGGCCTTCTTGCAAATCGGAGCAAACCTCCCTAGTCTCACCTAAACATTCACTTGGTTTTTATACTTAAAAGTGAGGTCAATATTCAACTGGTACGTAGCCCATCCCGGACCCAATATAGTCCAAAAACATTTTAAGAGAAGTTTGCAACAAAAAATTTTAAAGATACGTTCATACAATTCCGAGATTTCACAACAACTTCAATAATAATTAGAAATCCCATCACCAATTTATTCAGAAAAATCCCCCAAACATCAATTCAAGTTAGTTTCAAAGTTCACCCATAAAGCACATTTTTAGAGGGGTGTTTGGGGGAGCTAGGGTATGATTATTACCTGTTTGGGAGCGACGCCTAAGCTTGAGCTTGAGGTTCTAACTTGTGCCTATGCAAATTCCCAAAATAGTTTTTGTTAGTCTTAAACCTTAGCTCAACCTTTCTCATGATAAATTATAGCCCATTAATTTTCTAAACTCCCTTTTTATACGTAACTACCAGGTTAGGCTCTCGAAATTATTTTTAGGGCACTTTTAGAACACTTATAACAACACTTAGTCTTTCTGTACACTACCCAAAATACGATAAGATTATACGCTTAATTTCTATGGGTTGTAACGTCTACTCCTGATATTGGGTTTTAGAGATTTAGCCATTCCAGAAAGATCAGCTTATGTACTACAACTTTTATTTTAGGTTGATTAACAGATTATGGGTTTAACTAATTAGAATTTAGCCAAAATCCTAGACTATCCCAGTGTAGGTCAGAATTGTGCAATCCTCGTCTTTTAGCAATAACTCCCTGATTTTAACTTCGATTTTCATGATTCAAAATTTTGGGATTAGATGACACATAGATATATCAGCCATAAAATTTACATGATTTTTGGAAAGTCTAAAAATCACCAGAAATTCTCCAAAGTCACTCTACGTTCTAGTCATAGTGGAATCGGTAATTCACCACGTGTTTAGTCCTAACTACGATCAACCCCAACCCGAGCCCTTCACGGTGCATGCATGCAATGTCATTTCCATCCCCGCACTAATCCCGCCCATCAATCTAATCCAAGCCATAAGAAAGAACCAAACTTTACCTTGAAATAGGATTGTAGAGGGCAAAGGAGGGATTTTAAGGTTGTTTTAGTTCTTCAACCAAGTAGTCAAATCTGGAATTTAGAGAAAAATATCAAAGTACGTAGATTTATGGACAAAAGATCGTGATTTACAAGGAGTTCTATAAGGAGAAGATGCTTGGGCTAAGGTTTTTCACAAAACCTAGCCAAACTTACCATGAGAGGGAGAGCAAGAGAGAGAGATTGTCGTTGCTAGGGAGGTGATTGGCGATGGTGGCGGGACGGACGAGAGGGGCACGGGATGGCTGTCAGCTGGGGGTGAGGGAGAGAGAGTGTGTCATGAGGGGGAGAGGAAGAGAGAGAGTTTGAGAGCTTACTTGTAAGAGAAGTTGAGGGGAAGAGGAGAACATAAGGGCTAGGGTTTTTAGGTGAAGAGTTCGCTTGCACTGAAAATATATATATTTTTTTAATGTACATGATCGAAAAATAGATATTGTTTTCCGCTTGGATCGCCTAACTAACACATAAATTCCACCCTTGAATTTTCCCCAGAAACTAATCATCCTACAAGCTCAAGCATGCTAGGTCGTTCCATCTCATAAAATAATTATAAATAAATTGAGAACTTTTGGGGGGTTTTACACATAGTATAGTTTTTATAAATGATATCAATTGGTGATCAATAGTTTTAGTTTTAGTGATCATTATAGCTATGTTTAGTGATCACTATATGTTGTGATTTTCTGCAAGCGTATGGTTTATCGTTGTACGAATTACGGGTATCGTCCTCAGGGATGGGTTATGAAATTAGGTCCCTAATCTAGTAAGCCCTATATTCTCATTATCAACACAACAAAACAGCATAGTATTTCCAGAAAATGAATTCACAAACCAAACCAAAGGCAAATAAACTATCCAGATTCATCACCAACATCAGAATACAACTCGTTGAAATAGGCAGATTACTAGTAGAACATAGATCATCAAAACATAACCTTCAGAACATAACAAAACCATCAAAACTGGAAACTTACAAAACCATCAGAACCTAAATCATATATCTCGGAGCTGGACACTCATGAACAGACCATAGTAGATAGAGAAAACAGGACAGAGGCGAACTAGCTAGCAATCACCAACTTGGCGAGCTTACCTTCGACCCCCACTATCAGTGGCAAACTGAAACACAACAAGACTCAAAGCCCAGAACTTAGGTGCAAGGCCACAAAATCAAGCAGAAATCAGGGAGGAAACACGACGAAAATTCAACTTCAATCCAACTGGAATACTCTTCCAACCAAGTATCAAAAGTTTGAACAACTCTAATGGTTCGAATTGCAAAGCAAAACAAACAGATCCAACAACTGAAACTCAAAATCGCAGAACAACTTCGAACCCTAAAACAACTCGAACAAAAATCCCTAATTTTCTAGAAAACTGGAATTTAATACTACCCTAAAATTGAACCCCTAAACTTGAACTCCCAGACCGAAATCATACCCCCAATTGCATTTTGTAGTCCGGATGTGGTTCATTCAACCATTAAAGGTGGCGGTAATTGGACCGCCCTGCATTGAATGCGCCGAGTGAATGCAGAAGAAGAGAGAACGGCCATGCTCTGATTCGAAGCAATTGGACCACCATGGCCGTTTGGATTCGGAGATGAAGAAGAAGAGAAGAAGCAGCTCAGGAGAAGGGGTTTCTGATTTGGGGGGAGTCGAAAGAGCAGAGAGAGAAAGTGAAAGGGGAAGGGGGGAAATAAGGACCGGGTCATGCGATTAGCGCGTGACTGGGTTTTTTTTTTGTTGTTGTTTTTTTTTTTTGGTTTGGGTTTGAATTCATTTGGCCCAGTTCTTCGATTTTCAGCATTCCTTCATCTTTTTCGTTTATTTTTACACGAATTATTCAATACTTACAAAACAAAATAAAATCAAAAAAAAAACCTAAAAATAATCATTATTTCGAGCATAAATTAGGTAGAAAGGTACTGTAAAAATATACATTTTTGGTACAAACACTATATCTCTTTATGGTGATCAACATAAATATGTTAGTTTTTCACGAAACATATTCTACGTACTGGTTGGATGAGCATTATTCTATTGCATTTGAGTTTTATTCTCATCCACGATCACAGTATTTGTTTTTATGAAAGATCATTTGGTGATTAATAGTTATAGTCTTAGTGGTCATTAGAACTATCTTTGGTGATCACAAGATGTTTTTATGATGACATAAATGTGTTGATTCTTTATGAAATACCTCTGGAAATATAGTTGTATGAGCTTTTATTTGGTGGTATTTGGGGTTTACTCTCATCACAATAATAGCATATGTTTTATAAAGAATGATGCCTATTGGTGATCAATAGTTCCAGTTATGGTGATCATTAGAGCTACATTTGGTGATCGCTAGATTTGTTTATGGTGATCAACATAAATATGTTGAATTTTCATGAAGCATATTCTGAGTGATAGTTGGATGAATTTATTCATATATTTGTGATTTATTCTCATCAAGAATCATAGTATATATTTTTATATATGATATCGATTAGTGATCAATAGTTGCAGTCTTGTTGATCATTAGAACTATCTTTGGTGAGTCCTAAATCTTTTTATGGTGATCAACATATTCTTAATTATAGTTGGTTGTTGATTAATATGTGTTGTCTTATTGATCATTAGTATTACTTTTGGTGATAATAAGAACTATCCTTGGTAATTAGTAGACATGTTTATAGTAAGCAACCAAATATTGGTAGGTGATAATATACGTCTTCACTTAATAAACTTAGTAGTTGATCATCAGATGCAATTTTGGTGATCCTTACAACTATGACTCCAGTTAAAAGCTTAGTGACTTGGGCTTTATTCGCTTGTGCTTCATCTTTACGAATGATTCAGTGATCAATAGCTATACTTTCACTGATCAGCAGAGGTATATTTAGTGATCATTTTCTATATCTTCCTAAATAGAGTGCAATGATAGATTTGGATAAACCTAGATAGTAATAAAAAGCAATATAATTTGTAAAAACATAATTGTAAAGTACAAGTGTTTTAAATAATTGTTGTCCATTGCAATATACCAACAAAAGAAATGCTGCAAGGAAATACGTAGACCTTCTTTGGATAAATTGTCTCAAATTCCTTGAAATCTTCTGCCCTTTTGGTTGTTACACTATTGTGCCCAGGGTTGAGTATGTTGTGATAGTATTGCATCCTCAAAACATTGAGCTTTGCATCCTAAGGACAAAGATAGTTCAAAATGAACTCGTAACATGCTCATTTTTTGTGTGCTATGCAAATAAATGTTATGGGGAGATACTTACATAAGTTGGATTCAAGATATACTGCCACTTTTCTCCTCCCCCAAGTATCTCTTCATGTGTCTCATACAAAATATGCTACAATCTACAACATTTGTTCTTGACCTCCATGGCATTGTGAAGCAAACAACCTTTAATTTCTTGATAATGTCGTGTTTTAGATGATCTATGCCCTGCAAGTAACAGCTAAGCACTTTTGCCTACACAAATTTTTTAAAATTGTATATTACTAGAATTAGAATGTAATCATATCAGCATAGTGATAAACAATATAGTTTTAAAAGTCACCAACTTTTCTGGAAATTCTCTATATGCAATCTTGAATGTTGTCCTTGTGATCATGTTATCAATTATCTCTAGCTTGTCGTCTCTCAAGTTGAAGCAGAGCAAGAAGAAATGCCTTCTATGGCATATGGAGAAAAAAACCTATGATTTTTTAAAAGAAAAAGCAAAAACCATGTACACATTAGCAGATACGAACACTACAATGAACACCTTTTTAAGAAGGTCAATGTATTATGAGCATTTACTGAAGTTAGGATCGGCCAAATCTGACCAAGTTAACTTATTTAATCTTGATCCAGGGACATCTACCTAACTCTTTATCCATTAGTTCCTTGAAATTTGGGTATCTTTTCTCGAATGCTTGTTATTCCAACATTTCTTTGCTAAAGAAATGCTGCATCAAAGAAAAACAATGAATATTTACACAATGATATTTACTACCGAAGATAGACCATTATTGGTGAGAAATTTATTGAAGTACATATTTCGATCACTAAATATTTTATTTATGATCACTAATGCAGTCATTATTCAGCAATAAATTGAACATGATGGACTTTCACTTTGATCACATGACATGAACAGTCTGCTTGGAGTACCAAAATCCCTTTTTCTCTCCAAGTCATTAAGTGTGGAAGACTATATGTTGATTCCATTCATTTCTACCTCTTGTCCTGGCTTTAGAGTGAATATGACCCACCTGGTTGTCTCCTTAGTGCAAGCATCAAACAGAGGTTCACTAGAAACGAAAAAACCGCTACACATTTATCATGAAATCTGCACTACTTTTACACCAATTGGTCATAAAATAAGCCCAAATAATCACCAACAGGACAAGGACTTCAATTCTAAGTAGGACCAAAACATTCAGCATTAATATAAAATGTTATGTTGTGCCAACAGATTGATAGTCAAATATCGACATATCACCAACCACAAAAGGATTCAATTGCAAGTAAAGGGGAAAACTGTAATCATTTAGTTTATTCCTCATCCTTCATTTCCCTATTGATCACCACATAAAACAGTATTGATCACCAACTATGTAAGTGATGGACCGTAACCAATGGGTAAAAATAAAAACATAACATTTACACAAGTAATCACATATTGATCATGAATCATATAACTATCGATAACCAACCCCAAGCTATTGATCAACTATCACATACCTATTTATCACTTACTAGACAACACACTGACTCGCCAATGCATTACTTATCATCCAATCACTAAATTATAAGCCATGAGGGCAAAAGTAAATGTTTACATTAGTGACCACAAATTGATCACCAATCACAAAACTATTGATCACTAACCATATAACCATTGATCACCAATCACAAAACTGTTGATCACCAACTACATAACTATTGATCACCGCTCATAAACCTATTGATCAACAACCACATAACTATTGATCACCAATCACATACCTATTAATCACTAACTAGGCAATACAACGATTTGCTAACGCATCAATTATCATCCAAGCACTGAACTATAATCGATAAGGGAAGAAATAAACATTTACACAAAGTAATCACATATTGATCACCAACAACATAACAAGTGATCACCAATCATATACCTATTAATCACTAACCACATGCCTATTGATCACTAACTAGATAATACACTGACTTGCCAATGCATCACTTATCATACGAGTACTGAATTATAAGCCATGAGAGAAGAAGTAAACATTTACACAAGTAATCCCATGTTGATCACGAACTACAAAACAGTTGATCGCCAATCATATATGATAGGCCTGCAAGCGCACGGTAGCCTTGTAGCAAATCAAAGTTGATTTCACAGAGACTAGGTTGATCTATTGGGTTATATTGTCTCATGATATGCTAAGCAAATCCAAATTTGAGAATGAAATTGAACTAAATAACTATCTAATCTAATGGACAAATAATAATTGAAATTAAGCAAAATAACCAATCATCTAATCCACGTATCAATCAAGCATTTCTTCCTTAATTGGTTATTTTAAAACCGACAATCGAAGTATCACAACCC
>NCQS01073424.1:0-11521 GCA_002740445.1 Pachycereus pringlei
CTGGATTATTGTCACCTACTGCCGCCTCATTCACCAAAACCTAGTCGTCACAACTCTTTTCCTTCTCTCCCTCACTCTACTCTTTCCACCCCTCAAGAAGCTAACCCTCTACACTCTTAAATCCACCTTTGTTACTTGATTTTAGGCCTTATTTTGGGTTAATTGGTTGGCACATTGTGCTCAATGGCAAGTAAGGGGACTGCCTTGTAGGTTCCTAAGTGTTAGTGGTGTAATTGGGTTGAAGTAAACTATGGTTTTCCCTCCATTGCGATGACACCTAAGGGCAAAGCTTCTTCCTCCTCCTCGGCTCCCAAGAACTCTATAAGGTTCACGTCAGCCACCAATACTTCTGGTAGCTGCCTCTGAACTCCACCTCGAGGTAATCCCTCTTAATCCTAACTCCCACATGTTCTTAATAAGCATGTATTCAATTTATTAATGTGGAACAATGTAAAATATATAATGCTCAGATTTCTCATAAGATTTTTGAGCTAAAATATATTGTTGTTGATTTGTTGGGAACCTTACATTTGTGGGATGATTTAAGTGCTCTATTTGATGTGTTGGGTTAGAACAACTATGTGAACTTGTAATTCCTGATATATACATTGTTAGTTTGAGAGTTCTTTAGCTCCTTTATGATAGATGAGAAGAGAGACTACAATAATGGCCTTTGTTACATTCACTTTCGATTGGGCGACTTGACCTATGAGATGAATTTGGCCTAATTTAGTGAATTATTACAACTCTCTATCGGTAGAGTGGCCATTTTTGTTCATAAGGATTATAGTCGAACTTATTTCTAGAACAAGATTACTAGGGACACCCTCCGTATATTTCCCGCTCTAGCAAAGCCAGCTTTATACGCAACCCTATCCTAAGGTACCTTTAATAGCTCACAGCCAACATTATCTTTCCTCGATTAGAGAGCCACGGGGTGCGTCACTGCTGTGAGTTGTTAATTTTATGGGTGGCATTATATAGGGTTCGTGTAAACACTGGTTTTCACATTGCTACTCAACTAGAAGATTAAGCTAATAGTAGCACTACTGTCATTGCTACCGGTTCCATTATCACTTCCTTAACCAGTGGTTCGGGGCTTGGAAACCTTTTCCCTCTTAGGCCGACTCTTTATGAAGAGAGCACCTTAATTTGGCCTCTTGTGTAAGTATGGAGATCTTCACTGTGGTTGGTGGTTAGGTGTGTGTGAACCATGCGTGCCTTATTCCTTTTGCGTAATGCCTCCATGACCACCATTATTAATGAATCTAATTAGAGCTATAGTGATGATATCAACACTGAGGATGATGGGGATGATGATGTTGTAGAGGCTCAAGATCAAGTTGGGGCTCCTATAGGTGCCACCCGTGGGACCGATGGCCAGGTGAGCGGGACTATTGAGGCCAGAGCATCTAGCTCATAAGAGCTACCACTCAGCTAGTTTCTCATCGATAAGTTTGCTCGCCTTCACCTGAGGCTATGAGCAAGCTAAGCTCCTTAGTAGGGAAGATGAATGGAACCGTAGATAGCACAACATGGAACACCATGTATCCTACGTCTACGAACATTTCCAATAGTCTTATCCTCCCTAATTGGAGGCCTAGTGGTCGCCCTGGTCCCTACCAATGCACTATGAGTGTATCCCCTTACCTTTACTTAGCATGTTTATTTATCTCATTAGGAACAATGAAAGGTTCAAGTATGGGGGTTTGAGCTTATGAGCTCTTAGTTATGGTGATGGTATAAGGTGATTTTTGGGTCGCTGCAGTTGTGAATGATAGATAGTTGGTCTAGTTAGTTATGGTAGTGTACATCTACCTTTGCATTTAGATCTTGAGTTTTGTTGTTAACCTAGGTTCATATTTAAGGTGTAGTAGTCTGAGTTTCATCTTCTGTTTAGCATAGCATATAAGTAGATGTTGCATTGTATATATCATTTCTGACCATTCATCTCAAGTGGAGACATGTTGAGTAGGGTTTCCATAATGCCGCAAGGTAATCCTTTTAACCTTTCTTTCCATTTATCTACTTATTGATTACCTTAGGTACATTTATTGCTTTAAAAAAAAAAATATTGAGGTGTGACTTGTCATAGTGTAAATTTTGAAAATTTGTGTTGGCCTGACTATCTCTAATTGCTTTATCTTCTGTCGCATGTCATTTGCCATTGAGATTCATGTAGTCTAACTTGGTTGACCTTGATAAGTGGCATATATGGAAATAAGTTACATTAACTGTGGTGGACTAACCTATGAGATTTTGAGCCTAATGATTATCCATTACATATAGTCTCATAGTTCCTTTCTTGTATGACATATCCATGATTGCATCTCTATAAGTTGGTTTGATTTTCTCAAGGATCATATTTGGCATGTGCATATGTTGATATGATTGAGGCATACTTTTGATTTTATAACCACGTGAGCCTAAAAGCTACCCTTTGATGTATGATTACCCTCTTGCTAGCCCTTTGTAGCTTCCCTTGTTTGCTATTGCACCCATATTCACTGCACCGGTTGCTTTGTCTAATTCGTATGCCTTTGCCAAAGTTTAGTGGAGCAACACTTTCATAATGAGATGGGCATATTGAAGATTAATTCATCTTTTGAGTACAAGGTGATAAGTGATTTGAGGGATAGTGAATTGAAAATTTGTATTTCTCATACCACTAAAACATATTTGGTTTTACTTCCTAAAAAAGCTAAAAACATGAAAAAGAAAAAAAAAAGGGAAGTTGTAAATAAAGTGTTTGGGATGGTAGAGATTAATTTAATAAGATTGTATCAACTCCTTCCCTGTGGTGTTTTGTGGGGGTTATGCTTATTTTTTAATTGGAGTGTGAAGCTAGTGTTTTGGTACTTATTGTTGTAGAAGTGTTCTACCTCCTTAATCTTCTGGCTAGTAGCTTCACTTTTCCTATATCGATTTTCCTTTTCACCCATAACCTTGGCCTTATTAGGCCTTTTTGCAAGTCCTTATGGTTAACGTTCTTGCATTTTGCACAAGTGGAGGAGATTAAAGAGCCTTAACAAGCTTATAGTAGTTTGCATAATTGGTATGAATATTCAGTGTACTAAAGTCCACATCCAAACATATTGAAAGGAGAATTCCGTTTTCTCCCAAAGTGAGGTTCTACCAGTTATGCTTGCTTATCATTGATTTAGGAATCTCTTGTCTTACTTCGCGACTTCAATCTAGGGTGTTTGATGTGTTGCATTTCGGTAGAGTATTTGATAGATGGTGGCATATGTGATGCATTGAAAATGTTTTTGGGCACCTTAACTTGGCTACATTCGATACATGGTTGTGTCCGACCAGTTGATTGTTATTTCCTTGCATGAGAAGGGTGTGTTCAGAGGATCATCTCCCTTTTTGATCATTCAAAAGTCAGTCTTACTTGGGGACAAGTAAGAAGTAGCATAGGGGAGTTAATAAGCCTCTAATTTCGCCATTTTAGTAACTTGACTTCACCACTGTTCTCTACATATTCCCTCGATTCACAGACGAGTCTAATCGTATTTGCCTCTCTTTGCTTATAATCATTCTGTTTGGACTAATTTTCCCCCTTTTTAAGTATTTTGGTCTTGATTTGAAGGAGTTCATGTTCAATGACCTATAAATGAGTAAAGAGAGAGGTGTTGGATAGCGAAGAGGTTTGAGGAGTTGGTGAAAAGGCAAAGAATCAAGAGTTGAAGCCCAAAGACTGTGCACAACCGTGTAGAATTACCAAAAAGTGGAAGATATGCCCCTAGGAAAGCTAGAAAAACAATAACAAATGGACAATCCAAAGAATGGGGTTGAGAAGACATAGGAAGCCCAAGTTGAGAGTACATTATCTCCAGTGAAGCCTTACAAGCCTCCTGTTCCATATCCTCAAGGACTCATGAAGGCTAAAGATGAGAACAAGTATGACAATTTTTTGGAGGTGCTGAACAAATTACATATTAATATTCCCTTTTAGAGGCTATCACTAATATACGCTTCTATGCCAAATTTCAAAACGATTTGCTCTCCAATAAATGGAAGTTACTTGAGAATGCTACCGTATCCCTTACTAAATAATGTAGTGTATAAATCCAAATAAACTCTTACCCAAGCTTCCAGATCCAGGCAGTTTTTCTATCCCTTGTTCCATTGGAGATGTTGTTATCAGTAGAGCACTATGTGATCTTAAGGCTCGTGTAAGCCTTATGTCATATGCTATCTGCAAGAAGCTTCAAATGGGTGATTTGAAACCTACCTCCATCTCATTGCAACTTGCTAATAGATTAGTGAAATATCCACTTGGCATTTTGGAAGTTGCTCTCCTATAGAAAGAGAGTTCTTCATTCCATGTGTTTTTGTAAAGTAGAAGAAGCTACTCGTATCCCTATTATAGGGAGACCCTTTTTAGCTACTACGGGAGCTATGGCAGATATTAAGAATAGCAAGCTTTCCCTTTAAGTAGGGATGAGAAAGTGGAGTTCCATCTACCATAGACTATGGCCACTCTAACTGTACATAATACTTGCTGCGGAGTTGATGTGTTGGAAACGATCCTTCATAGAGAGGCCATAAGTTGTCATTCCATGGATGATCCCCTAGATGTCGTTCTTATTGGCCATGATATGACTAACATGAATAAGAAAGCTAGCTATTGGGAATCTTCCTCAAATAATCTTTATTGATCTTAAACAATTTTAATGTCACTAAAAATAAGTACCTCCTAAATTTATCTTCGGGAAATCTTCACTTGATGGTGTTAGTGCATATTTCTTTTCTTGACATTCTCAACTTCCTAGGTTAATCGGTGTTTTTGGCAACTTCAATCTTGACAATTTCTTACACCGAAATATGCTCAAATGCATCTTCTCATCTTGAAAATGTAATCTTTATGAGCTATAGCCTTTAAACTTCAAGATGAAGGTTGTAACAAATTAGTTTGTACTTTGATCACATATAGTAAGATTCATGACTACATATTTTGTTCAATGTCAACTGATCTTGTCAACATGAGGGGTAGTAATGGGGTGGGTGCGAGGCAGGTTTAGCCACACCCTCACCCATAGCCATTTTTAAAATTAATACCTATATACATATCCATTCTATCGAGCATTGTAAAATTGTACCCATACCTATACCCACTGGGTATAGCAGGTATGTGGGCTTTATTTGGGTACATATAAGACAAAATGAATTAAACCTATTTTATACTCATATTCAACATCAAATAGCCAATATGTCACGTGAACATCAAACTTCTAATAAAATATCATATCCACCAAATACAACTAAAAGTTTCCAAATTCAAACAAAAAATTAATACTCAATAGTTACAGTTTTTAAAAAATGTTCCACCGAAGTCTTGAATATAATACAATTCAAAGCAATTAATAAAATATCCAAGTTCAAACAACAAACCAGAACTTTGAATAAATGGGTACGGGCTTTATATAGGGAGGATATAGTACAGGTATTGATAAAATGAGTATGAGGTGAGTATAGGGTGGGTTGGACTTATACCCATACCCATACCCATACCTATACCCCTACCTGTTTTAGCAATAGCCACCCAATATCCATTTTTTCTCATTTCCAATACTCATACCCATATCCGTCTGGCAGGTTTTGCAGATTTTAAGCCGGTGCAGGCTTTTTTGCGGGCCCTAGTCAATGTCCTTCCATAAATGACTCAATGTTTCAATCTCTTAACAAAATAAGATTCTCTTTCCTTAGTATATAGTGCATTACTTGATGTGGTTGTTGTACACCTTCCTTATTCTTCTCTGTCTGACATAAAAACTTAGAGCTTGGTAAGCAAAGATATAATTTTCTTAATATTTCTTCATCTTGTATAACGTGAAGTTAGCTTTACAAAATTTCATGTAAAATCAATGTTGTCGATCATAAAATCAATGATATCCATATAATATGTCAAATTCATTCAATTAGGTCCAATCACATATTTATCATATATAGCAGTTCTAAATCAATCAAGGATATTAATTTAAATGGTGCAATATATCTTACGAATATTCTAGCAATAATTAAGCACATTTTAGATATCCATGCATACCAAGACAAATCAATTAAGGCAATCTATCCATATATTTCTGTATCTAAATAAGGAAAATATATTAATACAGATTTATTCGACGTCAATCAAACAATTACAACAATATCAATAGATATTTTGCATATTCAGCCTGTGATCAAGAAAATGATGTATCTAGATACTATGGATACAAATATGGAAATGATCACATTAGCTAACACTGACTTAAAGTTAGAGTACACTGAGATGTAATCATTGTTTAGGATATACTGAGCTTTACTCAATTGTTCATTTCAACATATAAAACTAAGATATTCTAAGCATATAAGCACCATGTATTATAATAATCCATTAGTGGATAAATCTAAGCGTATGTCAATGTCAAATGACTTTGAGTTCTACTTTGAATTTTACTTAGAGTTCAGTTCTACTTACATAAGCAAACACTCATCATACACATTCACAAATCAAGCAAATATATAGTCATGTTACAGCTATACAAAGAAAGTGTTACCAAACTCTGTCTAAACTGAACATATATCATTGTCTAGACAACTTTGAATACAACTCAAAGCTTAATATTAAATCAAACAACATGAAATCAATGCTAGATTTGTATGCACATTGAATATTATACACATATGTATGCTCCTTAACATAAGATACTAATAAAATATGACATATCACATGTATGAGCCACTTCACATATCATAGCTCTCAATTGATTAGTCATCTTCAAAATCAATGTGACAACCATTTAATAAAATATATAATTAAATATACACAAATAATACATGTTTTGTGTTTAATTTTGGAATAAAACTAGGGCCACAAACGTACAGTGAACAGCAGAATGGGCTATTTTTGCCCATACTTCCAGGAGCATGTATTATTTTATACGACACATTAATGTTACAGAACCATAAACAAATCTATTACATTATATAAATAATGTATAGTGGGAACATGATGTATATCATGGCTGCCAACTTGGATTTAACCAAACCTAGCAACTTAACATGAAAGATATGTCCTGGAATAAAGGAGAACTCCACTAGCCAAGACTAAAAGATTCACCACTAACCTTCCTAAAGCTGTAACACAAGAAGATCAGATAAAGAATCCACTCACTAAACACTACCAATAAGTTAGCATAAAGTTTAGAGAGGTTTGGGAGAGAATGCTTACAACCAACAAATTGAATGTATTCCAATATCATAAGTTCTTACAATGAAAATTCAGGCTTTTATAACAAGCCTTACTCACTCTCACAATGGATAAAAATGAAAATGCAAAGAGACAAAATAGTAAAAATAGTTTGAACTAAACAACCCTAAAACGACAACAAAGTCTTGACTTTTGACACATAATGGAGTTGCTAATCTCTTTAATGAGGTTTCAAGCTAATGTAGCATCAAAGAACTGCTAATGATGGTCTTTGGATGTAATTTACAGCTACTAAATATGATGTTAACTCGACTAACAGCCGGCACAATAGCTCATAACCCAATGGATTAAAGGGTATTTCCTTTGAGTTTGTAGTGGATAAAAGCCAACCCCTTCTGATCTAAATCTACAACTTTAGGATCTTCACTGATAATGGAGCTGCCATGATGAAGTCAAAGTAAACCTCCCAAAACTGCTGCCGAAATTGGAGCTGACTGTAATGACTGCCTGAGGATGTTAGAAAAACCTTTATCATTTAGTAGCTTATTTGGGGGCTATCAAATGAGTTAGGCTACTTTCTAAAAGGGACAGATGCTCCCTGATTCAAAATAGATTAGTGATTAATGGTGCACCTTGTTAACTCACTAAAGTTAAAAATCCTATTGATCTGGATTGAACTAAGGCTGTTGTGTTAGCCTTAAAATGGGTTACTGGTTGTGAATAGGATCTCCTAAGGTGTCCAGCATAACAAGGACTCCCTAGGCAAGCCTCAAAATTGAATTGTTTAACCCACATATCTGATCCTTTAGATGATCAGTGAGTAATTGCTTCCCATCTTCTTGCTATGGAGCCTGAAATGAGTCTTGAAATGCATCATCCCCCCTCCTTTAAAAGGATTTTCCCTCAAATATCTATAATCAGTCTAATACTCCATATAGGGACTCAAGTCTCCTACATTGAAGGTAGCTGACACAACCATGTCTTCACGGAGCTCTAGTTTGTAAGCATTAGATCGTAGTTTAGCCAAAACCTTAAAGGGCCCATCTCCTCTTGCCACTAACTTACTTTTCCTTCCAGTGGGGCACCGTTCTTTCTTGATATGTAACCAAACTAAGTCTCTAGGCTAGTACTCAACCCCTTTTCTGTTCTTATTGGCCTTAAGCTTGTAGGCCTCATTGATCTTCTTTATGTGAGCTTGATTTGTTCATGTAGTTTCATCATTTCCTTGGCTCTCTATTCAGCTTCATATCTAACCTTGCATTCAATAGGCAATGGAATGAGATCAAAGGGAGTAAGTGGATTGATCCCATAAAGCACTTTAAAGGGAGAACAACTAGTAGCTTTAGCTGGAGTCCTATTGTATACAAATTTAACAAGTGGGAGCTTGAGATCCCACTCTTTAAAGTTCTTCTGGACCAAGGTTTTGAGAAAGGTTGATATGGTCCTGTTAGTGACCTCAGTCTAGCCATCAGTTTAGGAATGATAAGTGGTGCTATAGAGCATATGACATAAACTCCTCCAAATGTGGGATAGAAATTTAATATCTCTGTCACTCACTATAGTCTTTGGTACTGCATGAAGCTTAGTGATCTCTTGAAGTGCAGATTAGCAACATGATAAGCATCATCTACCTAATGACACACCAAAAATTGAGCCATTTTTTTGAACCTGTCAATAGCCACCATAATTGAATCCTTGCCCCTCTATATTCTTAGCAAAGCCACCATAAAATTCATGCTAACCTCTTTCCAAGGCCTCACAAGAACTAGAAGTGGAGTGTGCAGGCCTTGATGGAACTGGCTTTTAGCTTTATGGCAGATAGAGCATTTATATATAACTGTGTGGATATCCTTCCCCATTTTGGGCCAATAGAAATGCTCCCTGAGAATATCTAGGTCTTGTTCAACCCAAAATAGCCTACAAGGGATCCTCCACAGGCTTCCCTAACTAGTAACTCTCTCTAAGGGAAAGATGGAACACAAAGTTTGCACCTCTTGAATAGAAAACCTTCTTACATCAAATAGGGTCCTTAGGCTGGAGTGTTATTCACCAATTCTTGGAAAGTGGAAAGTTGAGTCATCAGAATGATAGGCTTGCATGGACTGTAATCCCAAGAGTTTTCTTCTGAAGGCAGAAATAAAAGCATATCTCCTGGAAAGGGCATCACCGACCACATTTTCAGTGCCCTTCTTATGTCTAGTAGAGAAACTGAAAGCTTAAAAAAACTCTACCCATTTAGCATGCCTGGCACTGAGCTTGGGGCTGACCATTGAGGAACTTGAGTGTCTAATGGTCTGAGTGAAGAACAAAAGCCTTGGGTTTAAGGTAGTGACTCCAGTGATTCAAGACCTTCACTATTATATAGAATTCTTTATCATATGTTGAGTAATTGAGCTTTACACCACTAAGCTTTTTACTGAAATAGGCTAGAGGCCTTCTGAGTTGGGTTAGTATAGCCCCAATGGCTGCTCTACTGCTATCAAATTCTACTTTAAACAACTCTTCAAAGTTAGGCAGTGCTAAAATAGGTGCCTCAGATAGTCTCTATTTGATGGTCTCAAATGCCTTCTGAGTTGCTAGAGGCCATGAGAAACTATCCTTCTTCGTGCATTCTGTGAGCATTGAATTATTTGATAAACCTCCTATAAAAAGAGACAAGACTGTGAAAGCTTCTCACTGCTGTGATTGAATTTGGAACTGGCCAAGATCTGATTGCTTCAACCTTGATGTCATCAACTTGAATGCCATCACAAGGACAACATATCCAAGGAAAACAACTCTTGGAACAACGGACTAACACTTTTCAAGCTTACCATACATTTCTGCTCTCTAAGGGTAGAAAAGACCGGCTTTGGGTGGTTAACATGATGTTACTTAGTTTTGCTATAGACAAGAATATCATTAAATTAAAACACCACAAATAAACCAATATAGGGTATAAGCACCTCATTTATAAGTCTTATGAAAGTACTAAGGGCATTAGACAGCCCAGATGGCATGACAAGTCATTCATAGAACCCTTATTTTTTACTCACCTCCTTCCCTCAATCTGATCTGATGATGCCCACTTCTCAAAGTCAATCTTGGAAAAGACTTTGGAGCCATAAAATTCATCCAACATGCCATCAAGTGTAGGAATGGGGTACCTATACTTGACTGTAATGTTGTTGATGGCCTTACTATCCACACACATCCTCTAACTACTATCCTTTTTTGTCACCAAGAGAGCTGGTACTGAACGTGGATTCATACTCTCTTTCATATATCCTCTACTAACAAGCTCTTGAACCTACATTTATAACTCTTTGGTTTTAGTAGGATTGCATTTGTATGAAGATTTATTTGGTAAGGGGGCTCTAAGAATCATATCAATTTAGTGTTCAATCCCCTTCTTGGGAGGAAGGCCAGTAGGAAGATCTTGAGGAAACACGTCCTCAAATTCCTGAACTAAAGGTTGGACTAGGGGATTGAAAGATATAGAGTCTGTACTAAGGGTATATTCTACAATTATGAAAGCAAATATGGCTTTGCCCTTAGAAATAGCCCTTATTACCCTTCCCCTATTGATAAACAAGGCATTTTCTTTATGTTTTTCCTTCCCAGTTTTAGGTTTGTCTGTTTGACTAGGAGTTAGAGGGGTTAGGGTCCATTTCTTACCATTTAGCTTAAAAGACTAAGTGTTGGACTAACCATGGTTTAAGATGTTCCCATCATGCTACCAAGGTCCTCCAAGGAGAAGATGATAAGCATCCATATGCAGCACATCATAAACAACCTCATCATTATACTCCCCAATAGATAAAGCTACTAAAGCTTACTTAGAGACAATTACTTCATTACCCTTGTTAAGCCACTGCAAGTGTAGGGCCTGGGGTACTCAATGGTGGCAAAATTAAGCTTGCTGACCAATTTTATAGAGGCAACATTGGTACAGCTTCCCTCATCAATGATCAGATTGCAAGTCTTGTTAACTACCTTGCACCTTGAATGGAAGATCTGCTCTCTTTGGTTTACTTCTGGCAAGGCTTCAGTTGTGTGATGCACCCTCTTGGTCATTAACATTTCTCCTCTTCTGGTGATAAGTAAGAGGTCTCTCCTACTTCTTCTGATTCTTCCTCATCTTCTTCTATCTCCATCTGGTCCGCCTCTTTAACTTCTTTGATGGTGAGGACCCTAGTTAGGATAATCTGCTTGAAAATGACTATACCATCGCATTTAAAGCACTTCTTCTTGTTCTTAGGAGCTTCCTTAGCTATCTCTTTACCCTTTTCCTTGTCTTTGTCCTCTTTGGGACAGGGTATGGCCTATAGGAATTGAAGT